>PVKS010002331.1:0-119924 GCA_004027875.1 Aplodontia rufa | reverse complement strand
AAAAAAAAAAACAACCAAATAACCTAATCAATAAATGGGCAAAAGAACTAAACATAAACTTTTCAGTATAAGAAATACAGAAGACCAATAAATATATGAAAAAAATGCTCAACATCTCTAGCAAAAAGGGAAATGCAAATCAAAATTACATTAAGATTTCATCTCACTGCAGTTAGCATGGTAAAAGGTAAGATCCTGAACAATAATAAATGCTGGCAAGGCAGTGGGGCGAAAGGAACATTTGAATGCTTTTGGTGAGACTTCAGACTAGTACAACCACACTGGAAAGCACTATGGAGACTCCTCAAAAAACTAGGGATAGAACCACCATGTGACCCAGCTATTCCTCTCCTAGGTATTTACCCAGAAGATCTAAAATCACTGACTACAGCAACACAGCCACATCAATGTTTATAGCAGCACAATTCACAATAGCTAAATCATGGAATCAATCCAGAGTCCGTCATTAGATGAATGCATTAGGAAATTGTGATATATATATATGTGTGTGTGTGTATACACATATATATTAATATTATATATGCAATGGAGTTCTACTCAGCTATTAGAAAGAATGAAATTATGGCACTTGCCAGTAAATGGATGGAAATGGAGACTATCATGCTAACTTAAATTAGCCAAACTCAGAAACTCAAAGGTCGAATGTTTTCTCTCATATGTGGAAGCTAAAGTAAAATTAAAGGAAAAGGGGAGGGAAGGATAAGCCTACAAAAAGAATCATTTGAATACAAATTAATAGCTAAAGGAAGTCTAATAGAGTAGAGGGAAGAGAAGGGGATGGGGAGGAAGGATGGGAGAGAAAAAAGCATATTTTGCAGCTTGAAGATATTAAATAATTCCCATGTGATCGATAAAAACTAGAAATAAAAGAAAACCAAAGGGAGTTCAGTAGAAGAAAGGGACCAGGGAATGGGAGGAGGTGTGGGAGCAGGGAAGTGCTGGGGAGGGATGTTAGTCAAATTACGTTGTTATATTGTGTGCATGTATGAATGTATAACAACAAATCCCACCATTATGTACAACTGTAATGCATCAATTAAAAATGTGGGAGAAAAAAGAATGAAGAAGAAAAACACTATGGAGGCTTCTTAGAAAACTAAAAATTGAACTATGTTATGATCCAGCAATCCCACTTCTAGGTATACATTCAAAAGGAACTGAAATCAGTATCTTGGGGGCTGGAGCAGTGGCTCAGCGGTTACGGTGCTTGCCTGGCATGCGTGAGTACTCGAGTTCAAACCCCAGCACCATGTACAAAACGGAGTCTTGGAGCAGCGAAAGCCACATGAAAAACTAAATAAAAAATCATTTCTCTCTTTCTCTCTCACACTTCCCTCTCTCTTTAAAAAGAAAAGAAACGAAAAGAAAAATAAGTATCTTGAAGAACTTACCTGCAGCCCAAAGAACATGTAGCATTTTATCACAATAGCCAGCGAAAGGTCCGAGGGTAAATAAAAAGTGGCAGTCAATCATGAGAAGTTACAGAAGTCTTTTCTACAAGTCAAGTATCTAAAAATAGAACAACATAAACATGCCCACCTGTTTTCTAATGAATATATTTCATAGACAATGGAAGTCTAGAAAATAATTTCATAATACGTTCCTCCTCATGAAAACTCTTAAAACTTCAAAAGGCATGGCCTAAAGAGGTAAATAGAATGCCCTCTTTGAGTGGTAGGTATCAGAATTTATAAAGAATGTAGAAATTTATTAATGTTTGTCAAATGAGTATCAAGTGAAGGAATCATTATTCTGTATCATATTTTTGGTGTCAGAGGTAAATTTCGTGTAACTTTACTTTGCATTGAAATAAGCAATTATAGAAGTCCAGCATGGTGGAACATACCTGTAATCCCAGCAACTCGTGAGGCTGAGGCAGGAGGATTGCAAGTTCAAAGCCAACCTCAGCAACTTAGCGAGGACCTCAACAACTTAATGAGGACCTGAGCAACTTTGCAAGACCCTATCTCAAAATAAAAAAAGGATGCGGCTGTGACTGAGTGGTTAAGTACCCCTGGGTTCAATCCTTGGTACCCACCCCCCAAAAGAGAGACAGAGAGAGAGAGAGAGAGAGAAGCAATTATATAACTTCTGATCATCTTTGTTAATATAAGAAGGAATCAGGGACATAGGTGTTTTTAAGAATAGTAGGTTATCCCATAAATCTTTTTCTCTTAGTATGATAATATTATGGCACATGTGGTGGTATTTTTTCAGGGGGGGGGATTTTGTGTTTTATTCAATAATGTATTACAATTTATTTGTCTTTTTTTTTTTTTTTTGTATCAGGGATTGAACCCAGGTGTGCTGAAGCACAGAGTCACACCCCAGACCTTTTTATATTTTATTTTTTTATTAAGGAGTTGAGTTATTATGCAATCATGAATGTATATGAAGTAACAAAATGATACACATTTGTTCCTAAAACAGAATTACCCACACATCACCCACATTCCAGTCTCTTAATTCTCCTATATTTCTCTCCTACAAGTGATATAAATGTTCAGATTGTGAATTTTCCAGAATTAAATGATTGCATAAGTATTATTTGGATTCTGGGGTGGGGGTAAACAATTTGCTACATTGTAGATCGTCTCCCTAGCTCCATGCCAATCCTCCCTCCCTCTCTTCTTCCCCCCACCCTGCCTCAACTGTCTCCCCTCCCCTCCTCCATATCTATAGTTCCCCAAGATTATATGTTGCTATGCCTTTGCTGGGTCTAATAAGAGGGTTTGATAACCTTTCACCCAAGCCTGGGTTTTGCTCTAGCCTCCACAAATGAGGGAAAACATTTGACCCTTGACTGTCTAGGTTTGGCTAGCTTTGCTCAACATTTCTTCCATTGCCATTCATTTACCTTCAAAGGCTGCAATATCTTTGCTTCTAATTGCTGAGTAGAACTCCATTGTGTGTGTGTGTGTGTGTGTGTGTGTGTGTGTGTGTGTGTGTGTAGGTATGTATCTGAGCTTTTGGATCCATTCATCCAGTGAAGGGCATCTGGGTTGGTTCCATAATTTAGCTATTGTAAATTGAGCTGCTATGAACACGGATTTTGCTGTGTCGCTCTAATGTGCTGATTCTAACTCCTCTGGAAAAAAACCCAGAAGAGGGATAGCCGGTTTGGTTTGTACAGTGGATCCAACCCTAATTTTTTGAGCTTATAGGATACCCAAGAGGCCTAATCAAATGAGAAACTCACTGAGACACATCACATTCAAAATGTATAACAGGGTAATCAAGGAAAGAATATTAAAATCTGCAAGGGAGAAACACCAAATCCCATTCAGAGGCAAACCAATGAGAATCACCTCTGAATTTTCAGCTCAGACTCTGGAAGCAAGAAGATCCTGGAAGGAGATTGTTCAACATCTGAATGATCACAACATGCAGCCAAGAATAGTACACCCAGCAAAACTGAGCTTCAAATTTTAGGGAGAAATAAGAACTTTTCCAAGATAAGATCAAACTTTCAGCATTCGTGAACAGAAAACCAGCTTTACAAATAATCTTTCTGGTTGTT
The DNA here is from genome assembly GCA_004027875.1 of Aplodontia rufa. NCBI lineage: Eukaryota > Metazoa > Chordata > Mammalia > Rodentia > Aplodontiidae > Aplodontia > Aplodontia rufa. Next base: position 116,383 of record PVKS010002331.1, on the reverse strand, counting down.
CCTCTTCAAGTCTCTGGGGCTGTATTTGGGGGTTTGTCTGTCCCTTACTCAGGTTGAGGTATTGTCATGAAAGTTGACTTCAGAAGCCAAATCCCTATGCTGTGAACTGTCAGTGTCCCTTATGATTTTCAGCTCCTCATGAGCTAATGGGAGATCATCAATATGAACAAGCAATGATTACAATAAATGGTATTAAATTGGTTACTTAGTAACAACTATATCTATTACAATGTTAAATTGCACCTATGAAATAAATGGCAGTGTTAGCTATTACTTTTGGCAACAAAAGTATTCAACCATCACCTATTTCAGGCTTCAAAACATATAATAGTTATTGAGTTTGGCATTCACAGTGGTAATGGTCACACAACATTAATGATGGGTGGGTCAAATTATATAAACTATTTAGAAGCTGAAAGAGAAGGGAATATAATAGAAAATTAGAGAGGAAGTTGTAATATCTGAGTGTGAACAGAGAGAAAGAAGGGGAGATGAAGGATTTACTGGGTAAAAAAAAAAAAAGGAGAAAAGACAGAGGTACCAAGGTAGAGGAAGGGTGAAAAAGATATTAATAGAATTTGGGTGATACCATAATGAAGACTAGAGGCAAGTTGAGGAAAACTTTGCAACTGGGGCACAATACAATTCAAATACTAAATGTACTGATCAAAATCCCAATCCTCAGCAGGAGGGACAAGCATAAGCATTTACATTGAAGAAAATGCTCAGGAATGAAGAGTGTGTACAGGGAAGGAAGAGGGGAAAAGAGAAAAGAGGCGGGAAAAGTGAAAAAATGACAATAATAAAATAATACACAAAACAAAAATGAAAAGAAAAAAAATGCAGCTAGTATAATGTCCATGAACTAATCAACTTCTTCAGATGGCACATAAATACACGTCAAATATGCAGAAAACAAAGATTCTTCTTTTTTAACATTTTTTGAAAGAGAGAGGGACAGTGAGAGAGAGAGAGAGAGAATCAATTTTTATTCAGTTTTTCATGTGGCTTTCGTTGCTCAGACACTCAGTTGTTTATGTGGTGCTGGGGTTTGAACTCGTGTACTCGAGCATGCTAGACAAGCACTGTAACCACCGAGCCACACACCCTAGCTCCCAAACAAAAATTCTTTTTTTCTTCTTTTTTTTTTTTTACATTTACTGTTCCAAACAAAGATTCTTAATGAAAAATCTGAACTATGTTCACTGAGGTTGTCTATGTACACGTTGGGAGCAGATGTTCACTGCCTGCCTGAGTTTTGTTAGCAGGGCCTCTCAGTATGGAGTTATGTTATCTCAAGAAGATGACTGGGTGTCTAGCTCAGTCTCCTGAAGAGCTCAGGTTAATGAATGCCCCGAGGGCTAGTCTTTGCCTGCATCCCTGGGGATCTGCAACTAAGTGGAGTTCCCAGATTTTAGGTGGTTGAATGCAAAGCAATGCTCCCTCTGCTGGTTACGCACACATTCCCTCTAGGTTTTCTGTGCTCAGACTGTGGTCTCTTGAGTGCTCCTGTCCCACTTTAGCTTATCACCTGAGCCTTGTGGCTGGGAGTGGCAGTGGTCAGGGCTGAGCTAGGCTCCCCTGCACTCCACTAACCCGAATCCCCCTGAGCTAAGCCTGGGCTTGTCCCACACCACCTCTTCTGGGTTCAGCCTCTGAACCATGGCTGGCTCCTGGCAGAATTATGGGGTTGCCTGCTCTGAACTACTGACTCCCTCCGGCCAGACTATCTGTTCAAAATAATTCCTGATTCTCCTACTTGCAGGCAGCTGGGAGACACTGTTCTCCCCTTATGCAGTAGAGGTATAATAAAGGTGTTTCCAGTTGGGCCAAATACATGGCTTCTCTATGGCAGATCAGATTGCATGTTGTGGTTCAGCTCCTCCCTCACTCCCTTGCCAATTAGGATCAATGGTGGTTGCAGCTGCCATGACCCAGCTGGGACTTATACAATATCTCTTTTCCACTTATTGCACTCAAACCTCTGATCCTCCAAAAATCTCCTCTGACTAGCACTGTGTTCCAGTGTTGATTTCCCCCTAAATGCACCTTGTAGCAATGTAAGTGTCCTGGAGTTTTTCATCCCATCATGGAGTCAAATAAGAAAACAGCCTTCCTGCAGCTTGCCATCTTGGAATCTCTTATTTTGAGACAGGGTCTCACTAAGTTGCTGATCCTTCTGCCTGGGCCTCTCAAGTCACTGGGATTATAGGTGTGCTCCACTGTGCCTAGCTATTTGTCATTTCTTGACACCTTTTATCAAAAATATTTTTGAATTCTTTAGTTCAGTTTTCAATGCTTAACAGTCACCAAGATGGCAGCCAACAGTAGGAGGGATTAGTAGCAGTGAATGCCAGGTAGTAGGGAAAAACCAGTGTGGGATGTTAATTTATCACACAAAATTCCACCAGGGGCAAATCTACATGTACATAGACACAAGTGATATCTGTAAAATTAGGTCAGATTCCTTCTGAGGATTTGTAACAACTGAAGACAAATGCCAGCTATCAAGTGTTTGACATTAAAAAGGAGGAAGGTAGATTCAGGTTTTATTTTCTATTTCAAATAAAGCAGATTATTTATGTATTATTTGATACCCTGGTTTTTGCACTTCCTTGGCTCATACTTTCTTTTTTAGTTTCTTTGGACATAGTATGTGAAAACTGTGTGCAAACTTGTGTGTGCATGCTCTTATGTTTGTGGACACATAAGGCATAAGGATGCTGTTTTGCATTTAAAGCTTGCAGGGGTGTGGCCCTACCTCATTATAGCTATTCTTCCTTTGCTAAAAGTAGCAACTTCCTTTGGGGAGCAGCTTCTTCTGTTCATTAAGCAAGTAAAGCAACAACTGCTGTGATTTTGTTTCTCCGTTTTCTGGTACGATACATTGAAACAGAATTGGGTACAGTGATGCACACCTGCAATCCCAGCTACTCCAGAGGCTGAGGCAGGTGAGATGCAATTAGAGGCCAGCCTGGGCAACTTAGACTGTTTTTACATTTTTTGAAAAGATGGGTGGCTGGGGATGTAGCTTAGTGGTAGAGTGTGCCTGTGTTCAATTCCCAATACCACAAAAAAAAAAAAAAAAAAAAAAAAAAAAAAAAAAAAAAGAAAGAAAGAAAAAGAAAAAGAAAAAGGAGGAAAAGAAGAAATTGAAGTACCTGTTTTGTATTAACTTCATTGTGGTGTTCAAGGGATATTGAAATATGCTTAGTTTTAGATGACAGAATTAACTCGTTAAATAGATTTTGCTTCCATGGTTCACGTGTACAAAGAGTGGTTGGAATGTCATTTAAAGCCACGTACAATTGTTGATCTGAGACACAATTGGTTGCTTATGACTATTTCCTAAATTCATATATCTTTCATGTAGCACTGAAATTGCTATGCAAGGGTATAATAAAACCTATTTGTGATTTTTAAAATGAGAAGGATGTGCAAACACTGATTCATGTAAAGATTGGTGTAGCATGTGTTAGAAAGTGCAGTGGGGTACTAGAAAGCACTTATATCACATGGGGGCAAAAGTGAAGTCAAGCCTCATACCTACTTGCTATGTAATCTTGTTACTTAACATCTTGGTGCCTGTTTTCTCCTCTGATAAATAGATAGTAGTATCTACCTTGAAGGTTATAGTGAGAACTCAAGAAAATGTTTTTGAAGCATCTAGCTCAGTAGGCAACACTTGATAGAGATTTTTTAAAAACAGAAACTGCTATTTCTGATTTTGAGAAATACTTATGCTACAATTCTAGAAATAATTCACTTTTTTTGAAGAGAGAGAGAGACTCAATTTTATTTATTTACTTTTTCATCTGGCCTTTGTTTGTCTGACAGTTGTACATGTGGTGCTGGGATTCAAATCCAGGACCTTTCACATGCAGACAAGTGTTCCAACCACTGAGCAACTGCTCGGTCCCAGTAGTCCATTTATTTTTATTTTATTTCATTTCATTTTATTTTATTTTTTAAAGACAGAGGGACAGAGAAAGAGAGAGAGAGAGAAACAAGTTTATTTAGTTTTTCATGTGGCCTTCGTTGATCCGAGACTTCACTGATGTACCTGGTGCTGGGGTTTGAACTCGCGTACTCACGCATGCCCAGCAAGCACATAACCGACAAGCCCCGCTCCAGCCCAGTCCATTTTTTTTTTTTTTTAAGATACAGGAATAGTGAGAGAGAGAGGAAGAGAGAATCAATTTTATTTAGTTTTTCATGTGGCTTTTGTTACTCTGATATTTCATTTTGTATGTGGTACCAGGCAAGCACCATAACTGCAGAGCCACTGCTCCGGCCCCCAATAGTCCATTTTTATAGAAGGTGAACAATTTTGTTTTAAATCTGAAGCCAAATAAATATTAGCCATGCATTAGGGGAAAAGTCTGGTTTTAAGTATAAAATTAAAGCAGGTATTATTAGCTGCACATGACAGGAATTTAAAATGTGGTTGTATCAAATAGTCCTGGCAGAAGAACAGAACTGAGGTTTTTGTTTTTTTAAAGAGAAATCAACTATATTTATTTTTTCATCTGGTATTCCTTTTCCCAACACTTAGTTGTGTATGTGGTGCTGGAGTTTGAACATGGGTCCTCATGCATGCCAGGCAAGTGCTCCCACTTCTGAGCCACTGCTCCAGCCCTAGAACTAAGTTCTTTTTAAGCGAGAAGTACTGTGTGTGAGACAGAGAGAGAGACAGAATCAATTTTATTTAGTTTTTCATGTGGCTTTCGTTGCTCTTATACTTCCTTGTGCGTATGTGTTGCTGGGGTTTGGATTCGCATCTTTGCACGTGCCAGGCAAGCACCACAAACGCTGACCCACTGCTCCAGCCCCAAGAACTGAAGTTTTTTTGTTTTTTGTTTTTTGTTTTTTTTTTTAAGAGAAAAGTACAGTGAGAGACAGAGAGATAGAATCAATTTCCAATGAGTTTTTCACATGGCTTTCATTGCTCTGACACTTAGTTGTGTACGTAGGTAGTGGGGTTTGAACCCATGTATTTGCACAACTGCCAAGCCACCACTCCAGCCCCAAGAACTGAGGTTTATTTTTTTTTTAGGGCTGAGGACCAAACTCGGGGCCTTGTGTGTACTAGGCAAGTGCTCTGCCACTGAGCTAAATCCCCAACTCCAGAACTGAGGTTTTTAATAGAAGAAATTTATATGGGGAACAAGTCACAAAAGTGATGAGAGAGCTGAGCAACACTGGTCAGTGAGGCAACATTGGGATTACAAAAGAATCACATTAGGAATCTTGGAGAGAGATGGAACCATACAAGGGGCTGAAGCTCTACCTGAGAGGCCACACAAAGCAGAGAGAAAAATGAAGGGAAATACCCTGGCTTTCCCATATCTCATCTCTAATCTCCAATCATGCTTCCCCACTGTTGATCCTAACCAGAAACTGGTTGTCAAAAAGTCTGGGAAATGCCCTTTCGATAAGTTTGTTACTATCTTTCCATTACTGTAATAAAATACCTGAGATGATTAGCTTATAAAGAGAAAAGGGTTATTTTAGCTTACAGTTTCAGAGGTCTCAGTCCATAATTGGTTGGTCCTATTCCTTTAGGGTTCACAGCACATCACAGCAGCAGTACATGGCAAAATGATTCAGCTGATGGCCAGGATGCGGAAAAGAGGAAGAGAAAAGGTCTGAGATCCCAAGGGTAGACCTCTCATCTGTCTCCACCTCTTAAAGGTTCCACTACTTCTTGACAGTGTCATGGGCTGGGAACCAGGCCTTTAACATGTGGAGCCAAGATTTACTGATGGTTCAGTGTAAGTACGAGGAGAAAAAAAGAGGAATTAAGCATGGTAACCAAGTTTATTCTGAGCAGCTAGCTGGATGAAGTCATATATCAGGATGAGGAAACTGTGAGAAGAGGTTTGGGGAAGATAGCAAGACTTTGACTTTTGATAAGCTTAATTTAAAACTTTTTGTTTTCAAAAGTTCTTTTCAAAATGACCATTTTTTGTTCATTTGTGATGTAAAGCAGGAGGCACAGTATTAAAGCCAGGGCAACGCCTACGCATTTAACCATGAAACCCCATCTTTCTTACTTCCTTTATTTCTGAGGAAGCCAGTAGCCAAGATTTCACCACTCCTGGCACCTCAGCTCTTGCTCCAACCAAAAGAGACTGATATGTTACTCTTTAGGGAAATTAGCTTGTCAAAAATTTATACAGATACCAATAATTGGGGATTTCCCACAAGAATATCTGAGTCCACACATTCCCCACAAATCCATAAGCTCTGCCCATGTACACTTCCAATCATACTTCAAATTCCATCAACTATATACAAATGAACAATCAAAAATCCCCAGACTCAGGGCTGGAGTGGTAGCTCAGCAGTTAGAGTGCTTGCCTGGCATGTGTGAGGACCCAGGTTTGAACCCCAGCACCACATACACAGGGTATTGGAGAAACAAAGGCCAAATGGAAAAATAAATAACATTGACTCTCTTTCTTTCTCTCTCTCACGCTCTTTAAAAAAAAAAAAAATCACCAGACTCAGCCAAGGTTCAATGCTCAACCCTGGGAAAGACAAGGAGATCACTTCCACTAATCATCCTCTGAATTCAGTCAAATTTTTTCTGGGCTTGTCCCTGACACATAGTAAGCATTCTTTCAAAACAATTGGGACTTCTGAAGAAGAGTAAAGAAAGGAATTTAAAGAACTGAAGATGTTCTCCAAACTGCCTTTGGACAGCAATTGATGAAGGAAAAATGAGGCACTGAAACTGGCACAAATGAATGAAATGTATAAAATAAGAAAGTCAGAACAAATTAGAAGCACCGTAAAGGAGATGTCATAGAATTGTTCTAATAATTGATTACATATGCTCTTTATACTTTTGTCCTTAAACACAGGTACACTTCTTCAGTCATGCTCAGTTTAAGGATTATACTATATAATGCTTACCATTATATGATCACTTACCATTGTGATCAGTTTACTGCTTGGCATCTACAAATGTACTAACAAAGGAGGTCATTCGAGGTCATAGCTGCCAATGGCCTATTGTAATAATGAAATAATCTTTTCAAAGTAAGAACAGAATCACTTCTTTATACTCTACTGTCTCATGTAAACAGTACCAGCTTTAGTGGGGTTTTGATAAATGGCAAAATCTGTAGATGATTAAAGGAAAATTCCCCAGAAACAAGTAATACTGATAGTGTTGATAAAACCTATGTTGAATTTATCTATCTAATTTACTTAGCCAATACAGTATGAGTGTAATTCCAGAGGGAACAATTATGAGTGAGAGAAAGTATTCTTAGCTCAAAAAACAATTTCCATTAAAAATGAAAGAGTACTGTGGGTGGGAAGAGAAGGAATGTATGGGAACTCTGTCCTCTTTGCTCAAATATTCTCTAAACTTAACACTGCCTTAAAACACAGTCTATTAATTTAAAATTATTTAATGAAATAGCTCCTTTGGAATACTTTTAGTTTTATAAATCTATTAAAATTTTATGGCAAATTTAGTTTCTTACATTGCATCTCCTAAGCAAAACATAAATACAACATGGGAAATGTATTACAATTGAAGAAGTCTTGCAATTTTAACAAAGCAGGTCATATTGTTTAGAGATTGTTTTTTTGCTAATTCTTCAATATACAAAAACAATTCTAGTTTATTTTATTCAATAAAATTCATAACATGTAAATTAGTAATGTCAACCAAATCACAATTTCAATCTATTCCTCATTTTCTTGTTTTGGTACATGGGATTGAACTCAGTGGTGCTTAACCACTAAGTCACAACCCCATCCGTTTTTATTTATTTATTTTGATGCAGGGTCTCACAAAGTTACTCAGGGCCTAAGTTGCTGAAGCTGACTTTGAACTTGTATTCCTCTTGACCTAACCTCCTAAGCTGCTGGGATTACAGGATTGTGCCACTGTGTCCAGCTCATCATTTTCAAAAAAGATTAATGTTTAGAATATGTTTAGATGTTTGTTATTGTAGTATTCAAATTCTGAGAAGGCAATTTTAAATATCTTATTAAACTTGCTAAAGCTTTATCCCTCATTCTAATATTTCCTATGTATTTACAATGACCACAGGGAAAGGATAAGTTTAACATTGTAGCACAATAGGAGATATTTCTTTCCTTAAAAGAATTTTTTTGCAGTTTACCTTAAGATCTATCCATATGTTTATACACAATAAGATAGAAATAGAGAATTAATCATGAAAGAATAAAGAGAGATCATAAGAGACTATGTACTCGGTGTGTGTCATCATTTAATTCGCCTCCTAGTTTCCTGCATTAAAAACCAAACCACAGGGCTGGAGCAGTGGCTCAGCGGTTACGGCGATTGCCCGGCCTACGCAAGTATGTGGGTTCAAAGCCCTGCACCACGTACACAACTACGTGTCAGAGCGACAAAGCCCACGTGAAAAACTAAATAAAAATTGATTCTCTCTGTCTCTCTCATAAAAAAAGGGTAGATTTCACAACTTTCACAAATGAAGATGCATACCTATTTTCTTAAGCCACACATCATTCTTTGTCACATTAAATTTTAGTAGCAATTTCTGACAAGAGGCTCAATGAGGCCACTAAACAATCTAAGATGACCTCCATGACAGTTTAACAAGAACAAATCAAATTGAAATAAAACAAATACAAAATCATTTTATATGAATCTCTCTTTATAATAACTTTAATAAAACTGAGAATAAAACATTAAGCTCAATTCAATATTGGTGATTTTGCAAAAGTCTAAGTAATGTAGTTCAAATATGAAGTCTTCTTGGAATCTAATTTGATCTAAGGAAAATACTCAGAATACTTAATAAGACTAAGGAAAACATTGCTCTAAATGACTTCTCAAGAACTACTGCTTTCAACTAAGCCCTGGATATAATAAATTCAACATCATGACACAAAAATAAACTCTGAGGAGGACCCAGCAATACTGGTATTCTGTGAAGCTCGTGAAGGCAGAGCCTCAGGCTTTGGATAACAAATGGGATCATTGAGAGTGGGTTGGTAGGATAGATGACCCTTGAATCTGCATGTAGGAAGGTCATAGCAAAGACATCAGTAGACAAAGCCAGAGATCTTCTTTAAAATCTCTTAAGAGGTAGATTTGGATTTCCTCCAACAGTTGCTGTACTGACTTGCTCATTCAGTGTTCCTCACTAGAATGCTCACAACAATCATTTTGGTCTGAAAAAATTTTGAAACCATGGAGACAAACTTCAATAATGTTTCATGCAATATAAGTCTCTGAACGTTATAGCTCAAAATCTGTTTTATTAAGGTGTCTGAGCAATAATAAGTTATTAAATTAAAAACTTTTCTCCCCTATTACTCTATCCATACTTTTACCATGGCCATAATGGGAGTGTGCTTTCCTTCCCTTACCCTGGGCTTAACTATATGACTTACTTTGGCCAAAGAATGTAAGAGGACAAGCAAGCAAAGATTTGAAATCAGGGCTTAGCCTCTTGTTCTTCTGCTTTTTGCCAGGAGAATTACATGCTAGTCCAAGGAAAACAATAAATCCATAGAGCTCACCTGGAACCAATATATGGCTTGGAGCCAAGGCCAGGTAAGTCCAGCCTAGCTCAGCCTGAACCACAAAATGTGTGAGAAGAAATAAATGATTATTGTAATAAGATACTAAATTTTGCAATGGTGTGTTATAGAACATTATTATAATAATATGTGATGAATATACTATCCACAGCTTATTTATTTATTTTTATAAAGCTTTTTTTTTTAAAGAAAGAGGGACAGTGAGAGAGAAAAACAGAGAATCAATTTTTATGTAGTTTTTTTCATGTGGCTTTCTTTGCTCTGACACTGTTTTGTACATGGTGCTGGGGCTTGAACTCGAATCCTTGCGCATGCCAGGCAAGCGCAGTAACCACTGAGTCACTGCTCCAGTTCCTCCATACAGTTTAGAAAACAATTCATTGATATAAAACTTTTCCCATTTCAAAAAGTTTTCACCAGTACCACCGAGTAAATAAATGAATAAGGAAATCTGTATGCCTATTTCTACCATATAAAAAGGAAATGTTTTTAACAAGCTACTTTATAGCATTTCTCCAAAGTGTTATAACTAAAGTCTTGTCCCTAAAAAACTTTCAATTTCAGCAGATCATATGTGTCTGGATTTTCCAATTTCAAATTAGTCCCTAATGATCTCTGTATTTCTGCAGTGTCTGCGGTGATATCTCCTTTTTCATCTCTAATTCTAATAATCTGAATCTTCTTTTTTTTGATGAGCTTGTCTAAGGATTTATCATGTTTATCTTTTTAAGAACCAACTTTTCATTTCATTAATGCTTTGTATTTTTTTCATTCTCTATTTCATTTATTTCATCTCTGATCTTTATTATTTCATTCCTTCTACTAATTTTGGAATTGGTTTGCTTATGTTTTTCTAGGGCCTTGCGATTTATCATTTGGTTGTTTAGTTGGCATCTTTCTGATTTTCTTACGTAGGCACTAAAAGCCATAAAATTTCCCATTATAACCACCTTCACAGAGTCCCAGAGATTCTAATTGTGTTGTATCTCTATTTGATTCTAAGAATTTTAATTTTCCCCCTGATTTTTTTCTATCATATATTCATCATTCAAAAACATATGGTTCAGGGCTAGAGTGGTAGCTCAGCGGTTTCGTTGCTTGCCTGGCAAGCACGAGGACCCAGGTTCAAACCCCAGCACCACGTATACAACTGAGTGTTGGAGCAACTAAGGCCATGTGAAAAACTAAATAAGTTGTTTCTCCCTTTCTCTCTCTCACTGTCCCTCTCTCTTTGAAAAAAAAAAAAAAATATGGTTCAATCCCCATGTGTTTATATAGTTTCTGTAGTTTTTCACAGTGTTGATTTCTAATTTTATTCCATTATGATCTGATAAGATGTAAGGAATTATATTGATTTTTTTCTTTTGTATTTACTAAGAGTTGCTTTGTGGACTAAAATATGGTCTGCTGAGAAGAAAGTGAATTTGGCTGTTAATGAAATATTCTATAGATATCTATTAATTTTATTTGACTTATAATATTCTTTAGGGCTGAAGTCTTTATAGAGTTTATATCTAGATGACCTATTTATTGGTGAGAGATGTGTTGAAATCACCCTGTATTGTTGTACTGGAGTGCAAATATTAAGTCAAGTAGTGTCTGTTTTATGTAATTAGGTGCACTGACATTTGGGTCATAAATTTAATTATAGTTTTAACATCTTGTTGGATTGTTCCCTTTAACAGTATGAAGTGATCTTTGCCTTTTATGAATAATTTTGGTTTGAAATTCGTTTTGTTGGATATGAGAGTATCCATATCCACCTTGCTTGTTTTGGGGTTCCATTTTCATGTGCATAATTTTCCATCCTTTCCCTTCCAGGCTGTGGCTGTCTTTGCCTCTAAGATGAGTCTTTTGCAAATAACAAATATTTGTGTCTTGTTTTTTAACGCATTCTATCAGTCTATGTCCTTTAATTGGAGTGTTGAGACCACGTACATTCAGTGTTAGTATATAGAGAGATTTGTTCTTTCCTGCCATTTTGATTTATTTCTAATGTTTGGTTGGGTTCTATTTCTCATTTACTTAGCTACTCTTCAAATACATTCATCCATTTGAGAGCTCTGGAGTTTGTTTTTAATTTCCTCTGCATATAGTATTTCTTTAAGTATTTTCTATAGTGCCAAAAAGTAGTCGTGAATTCTTTAATTTCTCCTTATCTTGGAAGGTTTTTAATTCTGTCTTGATTCTAAAGGTTAGCTTTGTGGAATATAGCAATCTTGGCTGACTTATTTTCTTTTTTGGTTTGGAATGATCTCCGTGGATTTCAGAGTTTGTGCTGAGAAATCAAGACAAGTAATTCTGATTGATTTTCCTCTAAATGTGACTTGACATTTTTCTCTTGAGACTTTAAAAACTCTATGCTTGTTATGTACATTTGGCATTTTAATTACAATGCATTGTGGAGAGGTTCTTTTTTATCTTATCTATTTGAGTTTCTGAATTCTTCCTGTATCTGATGTCCATCTCAATCCCAAGGGTTGGAAATTTGTCTGTTATTATTTCCCTGAAGAGGTTATCCATGCCATTAACCTGCATCCCACAACACTCTTAAGTTCCAATGATTCTTAAATTTGGTCACTTTTTTTTTTTTTTTTTTTTAAAGAGAGAAACAACTTTATTTAGTTTTTCACATGGCCTTAGTTGCTCCAACACTCAGTTGTGTACGTGGTGCTGAGGTTTGAACCCGGGTCCTCATGCTTGCCAGGCAAGTGCCGAAACCACTGAGCCACCGCTCCAGCCCCTTGGTCACTTTTGTCCCAGAGTTCTGTATGTTCTGATCATGATTACTTATTTCCTTCCTTCCTTCATTTTAATGTCTACCAAACCTAGTAACTTTACCACTGAGCTATGTCCATAGCCTTCTTTATTTTTTATTTTGAGAGTGGGGCTCGTTAAATTGACCAGGCTGGCCTTGAACTTCTGATCCTCCTGCCTAAGCCTCCTGTATCATTGTGTTCACAAGCATGCACCACCACATCTGACACTCCTGAATTTTTACTAAATTTAAATAAAAATATCTACTTCAATAAGACGTGAGTTCTGTGTTAAATAAATAATTCAAAGAGAAACCAGCATGTGTGTTTTATAGTGTGAGATGTTGAACTAACATTTATGGGACACTTTTTGTATACCAGACTCTGAGCTAAACAAGGAAAATGAATTGCAGCTACCATGTGGAAAAGTTATACAAATTTCTCTGGTTCTTAAGCAAAGATTCTGGATAAGAGAACAGAGACTGGGGCTGGAGCAGTGGCTCAGCAGTTTCGGCGCTTGTATGGCAAGCATGAGGACCTGGGTTCAAACCCCAGCACCATGTACACAATTAAGTGTTGGAGCAACTAAGGCCATGCGGAAAACTAAATAAAATTGTTCCTCCCTTTCTCTGTCTCTCTCTCTTAAAAAAAAAAAAAAAAAAGAAGAAGAGAGTTCAGAGACTATATCTGACACTGCTATTAACTTGACCAGACACATGTGGTATGATTTGTAGTGATTTTCAAATAATTTGAATTGTCAGTATTTAAAAGCTGACCAACTGAACATAGAGATACAGATTTCTGAGTTCTCAAAAAAAAAAAAAAATCAACAGTGGTGACCCAGCCTGGCAACTGTCACTCAGCTAATAACAGACAGTATCTTAAGGAAGTGTTTGCATGTGTGTTTGCAGTGCTGGAGGTTTTTAATTGGAGATTTCCTTATACTGAGACTGCATTCCTTAATGGTGCCTATAGGCAGGGTGGCTCCTCGGATGTGTGGCCTGTGCAATACAATTGGGCCCCATGCTTAAAAGATCTCTGTGCTTCACCATCATTATCTTGAAATGCTTTATAATCTTTGATTAAGGGTTCCCACATTCTAATTGTCATAATTCTCACAATTATAGTTGGTCCTACTAATAGGCATGTACATTTACAAATTCTGCCTTGAAATTCTTAAATATATATATATATATGTATATATCTTTTGAATATATATAAATCTTTTGAATATATATTTATATTCTGCTGCTTATTATACCTTTGACAAAAGTTTCCTTATCATTTTATTTTATTATTACTTTTCTGTTTATTTATTTATTGATTTTGGTACCCAAGATTGAACCCAGGGGCGCTTAACCACTGAGCCTCATCCCCAGCCCTTTTAAGATTTTATTTTGAGATAGGGTCTTGCTAAATTGCTTAGGGCCTTGTGAAGTGGCTGAGGCTGGCTTTGAACTTGCAATCCTCCTGCCTCAGCCCCTGAGTTGTCCTTATCATTTTAATAATGAATTAATAGTAATTCATTCTCTAATTTTTAGGGGTGATTCAGATTTATGGGACCCGGAGCTTATATGATTTGGAAGATGCATGTGTGTGTGTGTACACATATAAATAATGTAGGTACAAAAATAAGAAAAGAAGGGCTGGAGTAGTGGCTCAGCAGTTACAGTGCTTACCTGGCATGCTCAAGGATATGGGTTTGAAAACCAACACCACATACCCAGTGAAGTGTCAGAGAAACAAAGTGTAGATGAAAAAACAAATAAAATAAATAAAGTTGCCTGTCTTGCCTTGCTCTCTCTCATTGTCCCTCTCTTTCTTTTTTTTTTTTTTAAAGAGAGAAGAACAGTGAGAGAGAGAGAGAGAGAGAGAGAGAATGAATTTTTATTGAGTTTTTCACATGGCTTAAGTTGCTTTGACACTTAGTTGCATACGTGGGTTGCTGGGGTTTGAACCCGTGTACTTGTGCATGCCAGGCAAGCACTGTAACCCCCAAGTTACTGCTCCAGCCCCCTTTTCTTTAAAAAAATAACAAAAGAAATTATAACTTTCACAGATTTTATAAAATTGTATGACCCTGTGAACTTGTTCCTGGGGGCTACCTCAGAATCCCGAAGTTTCAGTTTCATTAGCTTTTTGGCAAATCTTCCCCTTGGAGGAAGATTAATAATTTTATCCTCATATTGCACCTGGATTTACATTTTAAGCTTTAGGACTTTAGTCACAAAGCCAGCCTTGGGTTGTTCTGTCTTTATACTTTTGTTGTTGATTGTTTGATGATGAATCCCTCCTAATTGTAAGACCATGTTTAACGAATAAAATCAAACAAACAAAGTGAAGAGCCTAGGAGAGAGATTGTTGGGTATGCTAGATACTGAAAAGCATTCTAAGAAAACTGTAAATCAGAAAAGCTGCCATGACATCTTTAAGATGCTTATAGATTTAATTAGTGTCTTTCCTTTCTTCCTATAACAATTTCTGGTCAAATATTTTCAACCTTGGTAGAATACCAGCTGTACTTGCTGTCCTTCTAATTCACATTATCTATGTCTTTTTTAGGCTCTATGTCTTTGAGGTTCTTCTCCCAAATTTATGTACAAAATTTATTTTCTACCAAATTTATCTACTCAAAATACTTGAGTATTTTCCCAAAGTTATACAAGACAAGACTTGAAAGTTTCACATATGACAAAAGATCTCTTAACAAATGCAGGCTGTTTACTTATTCTTTTATCCTTTATAAAGTCATTTATTCTTATTTTCAACTCCTAATTGTACACTTTGTTTGTCCAATCTCTTAAAGCTGTGGGGATACTTCAACCTACATTGATCATTTCATCT
Organism: Aplodontia rufa; assembly: GCA_004027875.1. Taxonomy (NCBI): domain Eukaryota; kingdom Metazoa; phylum Chordata; class Mammalia; order Rodentia; family Aplodontiidae; genus Aplodontia; species Aplodontia rufa. The sequence continues at coordinate 101,225 of PVKS010002331.1, read as the reverse complement.
TTTTTAAAAAAATTTATTAAGGAATTGAGTTATTATAATTCATAAAATGCATATTAAATAACAATATGATATGCATATATTCTTAGACAAGAATTACCCCCACATCACCCAAACCCGAGTCTCTTGAATCTTCTAAATTTCTCCCCTACAAAGAATATAAATGCTTAGGTTGAGAATTTTCCAGAATTGAATGATTGCATAGTGTTATTTGGATTCTCAGGAGGGTAAAGAGTATGCTATATTGTTGATTGACTCCCTATTACCCTCCCTATTCCCTTTCCCTCTTCCCTCCCCAACCTATTTCCTCCCTGATTTCTCTGCTACTTACCTATGGTTGCCATTGATTATGTGTTGCTAAACCTTTGTTGTGTCTAATACATGAGGTTGACTATCTCTCACACAGGCCTGGATTTAGTTCCAGCTTCTACAAATGAAATATTCAACCCTTGACTCTCTGGGTTTGGCTAACTTTGCTCAGCATGATTTCTTCCATTGCCATCCATTTACCTCCAAAGGCTGCAATATCATTGTTTCTAATTGTGATTAAAACATATATATATATATATATATATATATATATATATATATATATATATATATATATATATATATCAGTTTTTGGATCCATTCATCCAGTGAGGGGCATCTCGTTGGTTTCATAATTTAGCCATTGTAAATTGAGCTGCTATGAACATGGATTTTACTGTTGCTAAAATGTGCTGATTCTAACTCCCCTAGAAAAAAATCCAGGGGAGCGATAGCTGGATCATATGGTGGGTTCATTCCTAATTTTTTGAGGATTCTCCACACTGCTTTCCAGAGCAGCTGTACCAGTCTGCAGTTCCACCAGCAGTGTGCTAGTGTTCTTGTCTCCCCGCAACCCCTCCAGCATCTGTTATTGTTTATATTCTTCATCTTTGCCAATCTGACCAGAGTGAGGTGAATTCTTAATATAGTTTTGATTTGTATTTCTCTGATTACTAGGGATTTAGAACACTTTCTCACATCTTCATTAGCTCAATTTCCTCTGTTGAGAAGTTTCTATTTAGCTCTTTGGCCCATTTATTGATTGGATTGTGTGTGTTTTGGGTATTGAGTTTTATGAGTTCTTTGTAAATTTGGATATTAGTCCCCGGTCAGAGGGATCACAGGCCATGATTATCTCCCATTCTGTAGGTTGTCTCCTGACAATTTTGACCAATTCCTTGGCTGCAAAGAAGCTTTTTAGTTTAATGGCATCCCACTCATTGATTTTGATTTTCTTTTACTTTAGTGGGTCTTGTTGAGAAAGTCTTTGCCTACTCCCAAAAGCTGAATTGTTGGTCCTAACCTATCTTCTACCAGTTGTATAGTAGCTGGTTTAATTTCTAATTCCTTGATCCATTTTGATTAGATTTTTGTGCAAGGTGAGAGATAAGGATCTAACTTCAACTTTCTGCAAATGTCTGTCCAGTTTGTCCAGAACCATTTGTTGAATAGGCTGTCTCTCCTCCATGTTATATTTTGACCACCTTTTCAAATAGCAGATATTTAATGATATGTGGGTTTGTTTCAGAGTCTTCTATTCCATTGGTCTTCATTCCTATTTTTATACCAGTACCATGCTGTTTTTATTACTATAGCTCTTTAATATAGTTTTAGATCTGGTATTGCAAATCCACCTGTTCTGTCTTTCTTGCTTAGTAATGTTTTGGGTTTCTTGTTGTTCCAAATTGAATTTGAGAATTGCTTTTTCTACACCTGTAAAGAATGACATTGGAATCTTGATGTGGATTGCATTGAATGTATATAGTTCTTTTGGCAGAATGGCCATTTTAATCATTAATTCTGCCTAACCAAGAGCATGGAACATCTTTCTATCTTCTCAGTTCTTCTTTAATTTCTTTCTACAATGTCTGATAATTTTCATTGTAGAGGTCTTTTACTTCCCTTGTTAGATTAATTCCCAAGTATTTTATTCTTTTAGAGGATATTGTAGGGCTGGAGTGGTGGCTCAGCAGTTACAGTGCTTGCCTGGAATGTGCAAGTACACGGGTTCAAACCCCAGCACCCACATACACAACTAAGTGTCGGAGCAGCAAAAGCCATGTGGAAACCTCAATAAAAATTGATTCTTTCTCCCTCTCTCTCTCACTGTCCTTCTCTCTTTAAAAAAAAATTTTTTTAAAAGAAGATATTATAAATGAGACCAATTTCCTGATTTTTTTCTTCTGCCCTATTATTGTTAGTGTATAGGAAAGCTATTGATTTATGGGTATTGATCTTGTAGCCTGCCACTTTGCTAAATCTGTTTATAAGCTCAAGCAGTTTTCTAGTGGAATTTTTTGGACCTTCCAGATATAGGATCATGTCGTCAGCACAAAGAGATATTTTTACTTCCTCTCTTCCTATTCTTATCCCTTTGATTTCCTTCTCTTGCCTGAATGCTCTGGCTAGGGTTTCGAGGACTATTTTGAATAAAAGTGGCTAGAGCAGGCAGCCTTGTCTTGTCTCCAAATTTAGTGGAAATGCTTTCAGCTTTTCTCCATTTAGTGTTATACTAGCTGAGGATTTGTCATATATGTCCTTTACATAGTTAAGTTCCTTTAATCCCTATCTTCTCTAGAGTTTTGAGCATAAATGAGTGCTGGATTTTATTGAATGCCCTTTCTACATCAATTGAAATGATCTTATGGTTTTTATTCTTAATTCTGTTTAAGTGATGAATTGCATTTATTGATTTGCATATGTTGAACCAGGCTTGCATACCTGGAGTGAAACCCACTTGATTGTGGTGAATTATCTTCTTGATGTGTTTTTGAATATGGTTTGCTAGAACCTTATTAAGGATTTTTGTGTTGATGTTCATCAGGGATATTGGTCTGTATTTTTCTTTTTTTGATTTGTCTTTCTTGAGTTTTGGTATCAGGGTTACAGTTAAGTGTTTGGAAAAGTTCCCTCCTTTTCAATTTCTTGGAACAGCTTAAAAAGGAGAGGTGTTAGCTCCTCTTTGTAGGTGTCGTATAACTCAGCAGGTAATCCATCAGGACCTGGGCTTTTCTTCTTTGGTAGGCTTTTAATTACTGGGTGGATTTCAGTGCCTGTTATTGGGGTGTTTAGGACTTTAATTTCATCCTGTGTCAATTTGGGGATGTTGTATGCATCTAGAAATTTGTCCATGTCTTCCACATTATCTAATTTAGAGGAGTATAGTTTTTCAAAATATGTTCTTATAATTCTTTGGATTTTCATGGCATCAGTGGTGATCCCTCCCTGTTCATTGGTGATTTTATTGATTTGCTTTATTTCCCTCCTTCTTTTAGAGAGATTGGCTAGGGGTCTATCAATTTTATTTGTTTTTTTCAAGATACCAATTCTTAGTTTTGTTGATTCTTTTTATTTATTTATTTATTTATAGAAAGGGACAGTGAGAGAGACAGAGAAAGAGAGAAACAATTTCATTTAGTTTTTCACATGGCCTTAGTTGTGTACATGGTGCTGGGGTTCGAACCTGGGTCCTTGTGCTTGCCAGGCAAGCACCGAAACCCCTGAGCCACCGCTCCAGCCCCTTATTTATTTACTTTTGTTCTCAAGTTCATTGATTTCATCTCTGATCTTGATTATTTCCTGTCTTCTGCTGGCTTTGGGATTAGAATGTTCTTCTTTTTGTTGGGATTTGAGGTGGAGCATAAGCTTATTTATTTGGGAACTCTCCTCATTTTTAATGTAGGCACTCAGTGCTATAAATTTTCCCCTTAGGAATGCTTTCATGCTAAACTGGAGATTTCTATATGTTGTGTTATCATTCTTATTCTCTTCCAAGAAGTTCTTGATTTCTGCTTTCATGTCTTCTTGGATCCATTCTTCATTTAATTGAGTATTATTCATTCTCCATGTATATGCGTATTTTCTGTTATAATTTTTGCTATGGTCATGGCATCACAGTCTGATAGGATGCATGGAATAATATCTACTTTTTTATATTTGCTGAGATTTCCTTTGTGGACTAGAATATGATCTATTTTATAGAAGAATCCATGTGGTGCTGAGAAGAAGATATAGTCAGACAATTTGGGGTGGAATATTTTATAGATGTTTGTTAAGTCCATTTGATTTATGAAGTTGTTCAGGTTGGAGATCTCTCTACTGTTTTGTTGTTGTTGTTGTTGACGATGTGTCTATTGGTGACAGAGAGGTGTTAAAGTCTCCCAGTTTTATTTTGTTGAGGTCCACAAGTGGTTTTATGTCATGGAGTGATTTATTCACATAGTTGGGAGCATTGTTGTTTGGAGAGTATATATTTACTATTGTTATATCTTCCTGTTGTATTGTTCCTTTTACTAATCTGTAGTGGCCTACTTTATTTCTTCTGATTAGTTTATGTTTGAAAACTACTTTGTTGGATGTAAGTATTGCAATACCAGCTTGCTTTCTTGGGCCGTAAGCATGGTAGATATTTTCCATCCTTTCATCCTCGATCTGTGGATATCATTGGCTATAAGGTGGGTCACTTGTAAACAACATATTGTTGGATTTTGTTTTTTGATCCAATATGCTAATCTGTATCTTTTGAGTGGTGCATTGAGACCATTCACATTCAGTGTTAGGATAGTTATATGGTGTGGTTCAAAGTCATTGTGTTTTATTAGTAAATTCTGTGCTGTTTTAGTTGGATACTGATAGCATGTACCTTTATTGAATTTCCTCTTTTTGTGGGTTTTGAGTAGTATTTGCTTGTTCTTCTACGTGGAGTTTTTCTTTGAGGATTATTTTAAAGCTGGTTTTCTGTTCACGAATGCTGAAAGTTTGATCTTATCTTGGAAAAGTTCTTATTTCTCCCTAAAATTTGAAGCTCAGTTTTGCTGGGTATAGTATTCTTGGCTGCATGTTGTGGTCATTCAGATGTTGAACAATCTCCTTCCAGGATCTTCTCGCTTCCAGAGTCTGAGCTGAAAATTCAGAGGTGATTCTCATTGGTTTGCCTCTGAATGGGATTTGGTGTTTCTCCCTTGCAGATTTTAATATTCTTTCCTTGATTACCCTGTTATACATTTTGAATATGATGTGTCTCAGTGAGTTTCTCATTTGATTAGGCCTGTTGGGTGTCCTATAAGCTTCCTGGATGAGCATATCTGACTCTATTTTTATACAGGAAAAATTTTCTTTAACTATTTCATTGAGAATGTTCCTTATACCATTCATTTGTGTTTTGATTTCTTCCTGTATCCCCATTTCTCTTGGGTTGTTTCTTTTCTGATCATTTCATCTTTCTAACAATCTTGTGAGGTATAATTATCCCTATTTAGTACATGACTAAATTAAGGCATGGAATGATTCATTACATCACCTTATACTTAGCCCTAGAAGTGCTTAAAGCTGCTACTTGTGCACATATAATTATATACATTTTGAAAACACATGTGTAAATTTTTATATATAATTCATATATTTATTCTCCTTCCCTATATTTTTCTCAAGAAAAGAGATATTATCTCTACTTTCTTCTCTTAAATCCTCAATAATATGTAAAGAATATGTCTGAGAAATTGTAGATACCTAATTATTTATATTGGGTGACAGTTTAAAGAATGAAAAACTAAAAATTGAGATTATAAGCTATAACATCATTTTTTCGATTCATATGTGTATATAGTCTATAATTTCCTGACAAGCTTATATGTTTTTAAAATTTCAATGCATATAATGGATAATAAAGCAGCAGCTTTAGCCTATAAAAGACAATCTAGTCATTTGCTCAGGCATTAAAAGATTTGTTGCAAAATCAACTAAATTGTATGAGGAATTTTTTCCATTAAAACCATTATCATAAAACATTTACCATGCTGTTTTACATGACTCAAAGTCCTTTTTTCTTTTTGCAATGCTGGGGATTGAACCCAGGGCCTCATGGTTACACATGCTAGGCAATAACTTTACCACCCAACCACAGCCCCAGATTCCCAAATTTACTTATTTATTTATTCCAGGGATTGAACCCTGGGTGCTTAATCACTGAGCCACATCCTCAGCCCATTTTTTAGTTTTTCTGAGACAGAGTCTCACTAAGTTACATAGGGCTGTGCTAAATTGCTAAGGCTGTCTTTGAACTTGGAATCCTCCGACCTCAGCCTCCAGAGTTGCTAGGATTAAAGGTGTGCACCACCATGCCTGATCCCAAATTCCTGAAGTTTTAACCCCAAAGGCTGCCTTGGTTCAATCCAGAATCCCTCATCATGTCAAATTACACAATGGCACTTACTAAAACGCTATATCTTGCTATCAGGAATTGACTATTTTGACAAAAATTGTAGTTCATACCAGAGTTTAAAGATGTTAATATTAAGAATATCTTGAAAAAAGACAAGATGTCACAATAACTTAAGGAGTTACTTGTTTTCTAGGTATTTTGAATTTTGGGGATTAGTTTAATAATCCTTATGGGAAAAATTCTATAGAGGAGGTATTAACATGGCATATTAAAATATTTTGTTTGTGGGGCTAGAGCAGTGGCTTGACAGTTACAGTGCTTGCCCAGCATGTGTGAGTACATGGGTTCAAATCCCAGCACCCACATACATAACTAAGTGTCAGAACAATGAAAGCCATGTGAAAAACTAAATAAAAATTGATCCTCTCTGTCTCTCTCTCACACTGTCCTTCTCTCTTTAAAAAAAATTTTTTTTGTTTGCAAGCTATATTTACAATTTATACAAAGTGTTTATTGGTCAGTATTATACAACCTGGGACATTATATGGTATAGAAAAAAAGTAAAAATCTATGTAATAATTTAAGTAATAAATAAAGGAAACCTTAAATTAGGAAAAAAATAGAATCTTTAAGAAATGACAATAGTTGTTGAGTAGAATTGGTTAGCATTTGATATGTATTTCTTTCGTTTCCCTTTCCTTTTTCATGTGTTCTAACTTGCTATGCAAAATTTTGGAATAATAATGCTTTTTTTTAACTTCAACCTAAAAAACTATGATAAGGGTACTTTGCCAGGAGTTTATATCTTAGCAGAAGTATATAAAAAGTATATTACTTTATAGCTTTTTTCCTTGTCAAAGTGCCTAGGACTTATGCAGAATACTGGCAATCAGACACTCATGAGTCATCTTCATGATTTTGATACTAAATATTAGGTTGCACAATTTCAATTCTGTGCCAGATTTATAGAAAATGAGATAAAAGCTTTTTGATGTATTATGGGAATATGGCTATAAACACAGCATGATAATAACATTAATTATATATTGCTAGAAGTTATAGAAATTACTTAGATGAGATTACATTTAGGTTATTACAGTAATCCATGTATATTATGCATTTTGTGGTGTGCTAAACAGACAGATATTTGGTTGGCATTAAAACTGAAAGTCTATCAAATGAAAATGGTACATAAAAATTCTCCATTGATTTACAGAAAATAAGTCCAATTAGATAGCAAAAATATAAAAATCTACTATAATGTTCATTAAGTTCAGAAGCACAGTAAATCAAAGTACTAAAATAGATATCCTACAAACATAGACTAAAATGTAAAATGAATGTGTGTGCATCATCACAATCAATGGTAAACAGGAGGATCATGTAACAGTTGGTGATAGGGCAAGTGATTAACTCTCTGGGAAATGAAATACAGTTTAGATGTTTACATTACACCCTGATCAGGTTTCAAACAGAAGAGTAAGATGATCCCATTCCTATTCCTAAAAGACTACTCTGGCTTCTGTGTGAAGACTGGTAAGAGAGAAGCAAGAACAGAAGCTGGGTGCTCAGTTGAGAGGCCAGGGCAAGAGGCCAGGATGTGGGGACAGCGGTAGAAAAGGAAAGGAGTATAATGGACTTAGCAATGGACTGGATTGAGAGTGAGGCAAGGAGATCAAACAATGGTGATTTCTAAGTGTCTAGTTTGAATACAAGAAGACCTGAAGGAATCAAACAAATTAAGAAAGAAATGAAGAATTTAGTCCTATACATGTTCTAGAACATGCACTTAGACTATCATTGCTATATTTTTCTAGTTCTGAATTTTTACCTTTGTGTGTGTGTGTGTGTATGTGTGTGTGTGTGTTGGGTAATGAGTCCAGTGGTGCATTACTCCTGAGCTACATCCCCGTCCTTTTTATTTACCTATTTTTATTTTGAGACAGGGTTTCACTAAGTTGTCCAAAACCTTAAACTTGTGATCCTCCTGATTCAGTCCACAATTGGCTGGGATCACAGGCCTGCACCACCGCACCCAGCCTGAATTTTAACTTTCACTTATAGAACTTCAGGTACATAAAAGTATGATTTAAACTTTTTTAAAATTTTATATTTTTTAGTTTTAGATGGTCTGAATACCCTTATTTTATTTATTTGATGCTATGCGGTCTTAAGGACTGAACCCAGTGCCTCACACATGCGAGGCAAGTGCTCTGCCACTGAGCTACAACTCTAGCACCGAAGAGTCTGATTTTTTGAACTCACATATAAGTCACTGCAGCCTTTTAACAAAGGGCTCCTTTAGTCTACTCAAAAGACTTTACCTTCTTAATAGGAGATTAAAAGGCTTATTTCTTGGTCTACATTTAGGAAGAGAGATTATTTATTGGATTCAGTGACCTATTCAGTAATAATAACAATTTTTTTAAAAAGAGAAGGACAGTGAGAGAGAGAGAGAAAGAGAGAGAGAGAGAGAATCAATTTTTATTGAGTTTTTCACTTGGCCCTCATTGCTCTGACACTTGTGTATGTGGGTGCTGGGGTTTGAACCCGTGTACTTGCACATGCCTGGCAAGTGCCATAACCATCAAACCACCACTCCAGCCCCAACTTTTTTTTTTTTTTAAAAGAGAGAGGGACAGTGAGAGAGAGAGAGAGAGAGAATCAATTTTATTTAGTTTTTCATGTGGCTTTCGTTGCTCTGACACTTTGTTGTGTATGTGGTGCTAGGGTTTGAACCTACGCCCTCCCACATGCCAGGCAAGCACAGTAACCGCTGAGCCACTGCTGCAGCCCCACAGCAACTTCTAACATGTTTTGTGCACCTTCTTTCTGCTAATTGTTATTCCTACAGGTCTTATACCGAGAACAATGTGTAGGAATGGATCAGAAATAAGGCTCTGGGAAGTTATGTGTGCAAGTCATGCATCATAGCTAGATCAAAACACCTTGATTTGGCTCCAAAGCGTGTATTTTCACCATTTACATTTTTCCTCTCTAGCTTGGATTTTATTAGCCTTAGTTTCAAATTGAGATATGATTGTCAGGGAAACTAAACTTCCTGGATTGGTGCTTGCATTTCATTCTATTATTATGTCAGATATTGTGATTATGGGGATTACCTACTTTTTAAATGTGTAATTTGGATGTATTAAGCCACCTGACTCAGCTAAATGTTTCCTTCAAGGTGGCAATTGCACCAGTTGCAGCTGCATTTTGCTGGTTTCTGGCAATCGGGTTTCAATTCCTTTCCTCTTCCACTAAAATCTCTCCTTTGGAGGCCATTGTAACTCTTCCACAAATCACATAATCATCTCTTAGACCTTCCCTGGCTCCAGATGGTCACTTCCTTTCTCCCAAAGCCCCTTACATCCTTTTAGAGTCACTGCTCATCTGTTCATTCCTACTCCTATCAAAAAAAAAAAAAATAGCTCAGACTGAGAAAGTTATAAGTAAAAGAAATTTATTTCCCACAATTCTGAAGTCTGGGAAGTCCACAATCAAGCAGCTTTAGTGACTGGTGAGGGCTCATTGTTTGCTTCTTGCTATGTCCTGTAGGGAGGAAGAATGCTATGTCCTCACATGGCGAAAGGAATGGAAGGGCAAAATAAAGAGATGACCTCAGTCCTCACGCTTTTTTATAAGGATGCTAATCTTGTCCATGAGAGCAAAGCCTCCATGACCTAATTGCTTCCTGAAGAACTCACCACCTAATACAATTGCATTGGGAATGGGGGTCCAACATTGATTTCAGAGGTTGCAAACATTCAAATCATAGAACTATATTTGCCAGTTCTCCTACCATTTTCTTCTCTTCTCTTCTATTTATCATTCGAATTCTAACTAGGCCCTCAAGATTTTCCTCCTTTCTCTCCTCTCTCTCTCTCTCTCATAGCTAGCAATTGTACTCTCTAAGTTTCAACTACTATGCACATAACCTTCAGTTCTGGACTAAAAATCCTTGTTTTGGCCTCTTGCCTATGCTCCAATCCAGTTTTTATCTAGCTGTGCAACTTGGCCACCACCTCAAATTCATTAACAGAATTGGCCAGCACTACCAAATGGCCTTATTATTTCACATGCCTCATTTCTTTTACTCACTGTCTTTGGATCCTGGCTTCCCTCTGCCTGCATGCTTTCCAAGCACATCAAGACTTCATCCATCCGACTCTGCTTGCTTGCCTCTACTCACTGCTCCATCTTTGACTCCCCAGAGACGCACCCAATCTAGTCACTGCACCTGATCTCCAACAGCCTATCTTTTTTTGTTTTAAACAAGATTTTATTTTTCATTATAGTTTTACATATTAAAGGGATTTCCAAAAGAGGTCATCTTAAATGACCTCGTAGATCCCTTTGACAATGTTCATCTTTATAAATTTCTTCTTCCTTGACTTTCATGATAACTACCTGTCTTAATTCTCAACATATGCCCATTGTTCTTTCTGTGGTCTTTGCTTAATTATCAGTCTACTGTGTAAATGTTGGTCTGCTCCTAGGATTCTATCTTTGGCTCTCTTCTCTTTTTATTTCGTATCTTCTGTTGTAAATGTCTCTTATCGTGACATGTAACTGGATCCCTTTTGCTTAGTCAGATAATTCTACATTATGAACCTTGGTAGGGGGTAGTGTTAGACTTTATCCTCAAAGGAAAAAAAAATGCTAGGACTTTCCTTTCCCAGCTTCCTTGTACTTAGGGTTGGATAAAAGTATATAACCTGGACTGTCAATAATATATACACAACTTGGAGTAGCAGGGATCATAAGATACCTAAGACGCACTGAGTGGAGAAAGGTAAATTCCTGGGACAGCACTGGCAGTGTCCACTCTAGTGGTGCTGACACCAGACCAGTTCTACAGCGGGATTTTGGACACTTATTTCTGACTGGGACCCGACCCTAGTTCTTTAGCCCTCTTGAAAATTATTTGTGCTTTTCTCTTTAGAACATCCAGAGTGAATTCTCCTGCTTATAGCTAAGAACTCTATACAATTAAATCCTGGATTTTGACTCCTACCTTTATGCTAATGGATCCCAAATCTCAATCCTGACCTCTGCCCCAGCTTCCAAACCTCTAATTAGGTATCTCTACAGGCAAGCCAAAACTTAACACTTCCAGGGGCTGAGAGGTGGCTCAGCAGTAGAGCACTTGCCTAGCATGTGTGAGGACCTGGGTTTGATCCCCAGCACCACATATACAACTAAGTGAAGGAAAAACAAAAACCAGATTAAAAAAGAAAAACTAAAATTAACTCTCTTAAAAAACAACAAAAACTCAAAATTTCCAAATATGGACTCATCATCTTTTCAAATAAAATCTATTACTCTTATAGGATTTTTGTCATGAATATCACCAGTCAGCTGGACAAAATGCAGCTCTGCTCAAGACAAAGAAGACACCTAGGCTCATCTTTATTTTTTGCCCTTGTTAATTCATTCATTCAAATATATTTGTTGCATGCAAATTATGTCTTAGTCTCTATGATATATCCTAGATTAAACTGGCAAAGATTGATAAATCACAATCTCTGACTTCAAAGCATGGTGGGCTAAATCTTTAAGAGAAAAGAAAATACTCCACTCGCTACAAAATCCGACTCTTTTGCCTCCTCCTCAGCTTTCTTTTCCCAATTACATCCTTTGCTTCCTAAATTTAAACCTCTTCCTCTTCACTGGGTCTTACCCTTTATCCTCTTAAATTATAAATAAACTTATTTCTCTACTCGCAAATAAAACTAAATTAAACTACAGTAAAATTAACTGAATTTAGAAAACTAAGCTAAACTTTTAATCTAAGTTACATTCTGGAAATAGTAATCCTTGCTGAGTATTGTCACCTCCTCATTTTTTTTTAAAACTAAATAATCTTTTACCAAAATAATGCATGCGTATAATAAATAATTTTTGAAATAGTAGCAATAATAATAGATAATATTTATTGTTTTTACTTTGTTCTAGTCACTGTTTTCAGCCCTTTCTAGAAATTAGCTTACAATCCTATGAGGTAAGTACTATTATTATATACCCAGTTATAAATAAATGTAATACAATAAAATTTATGATAAAAATGAATACTTTTCTGCCTCAGCTTTCCCTCTCATGGAGGAGTATTTGCCCATAACCTGTGTACATCTTCCCAAACACTTTAAACAATCTTTGGTTTACTTATAACCACAAGGTACATGCTATGTGAATAGTTGTTAGACTGTATTGTTTAGGGAATAACAACAAGAAAAAAAGTATGTTCATCTTCAGTACAGATGAATTATTTTCTGAATATGTTCAGTCTGTGATTGGGTAAATCCATGAAGCAGAACCTATAGATATAAAAAAAAAACCTGTAGGCATAAACAAACAAAAGTTAAGTTGTAGGGAGAGATATAAAGTGTCAAGTTTAGGGGACAGTTACTAAGTTTTTAGATAAGGTGGTCAGGCAAGTTTCATCAAGAAAGTAACTTTTGGGGGCTGGAGAGGTAGCTCAGTGGTTACAGTGCTTGTCTGGCATGCGCAAGGACGTGGGTTCAAACCCCAACACCACATACACAATGAAGTGTGGGAGCAATGAAAGACACATGAAAAACTAAATAAAATTGATCCTCTCTTACTGTCTGTCTCTCTGTAAAAAAAAAAGAAGAAGAAGAAGAAAGAAAGAAAAGGAAAAAAAAAGAAAGAAAGAAAGAAAAGAAAAGAAAGTGACTTTTGGCTGAAAAGCCTAAAGAAAGTGGGGAAGCTGGGCAATTGCATTCCACACAAGAAAAGAGCAAATGAGAACTTGAGGCTATGCAAGAATAACTCCTTGGCAGGACGTGGAAGCCACCCTCGTGTGAAGGCGGGCAAGTAAGCTAGAGAGGTGAGGAGTTGAGGTCATAGACAGGATGAAAGCCAAGAAAACAGATCACAGAGCACTTAGTAAGTCATAGTGTGAGAGTTTTGAGGATTGATTATAGAGAAATGTTTAGGAGAAACTTCATAGATCTGTGTGTGGCGTGTGTGTGTTAGTTGGATGGGTGGTGTTTTGGAAAAAGGTGGATAGTGGGTATTTCCCAAGTTCCTGTTTTAAGCAAATGAATACAGTTTACTTATATAATAAAAACCAGAGGAAAAATTGTTTGGATGAGAAAGAGACTAACTTGAGGTTTTTTGTTTTGTTTTGTTTTTGTTTTTGCATTAGAGAGAGAACGAGAAAGAGAGAATTAACTTTATTTAGTTTTTCATCTGGTCTTTGTTGCCCCGACACTCAGTTGTATATGTGCTGCTGGGATTTGAACCCAGGTCCTCAAGCATGCTAGACAAATGCGATACCGCTGAGCCATTGCTTCATTCCCCTAACTTTAGTTTTTCATATGGGAATTTCTTTAATTCTTTTGCATCTCTTGGGAGTACAACATTATTTGATTACATAATAAGACAAAAATGCTGAGTTTATAAATGAAAGTAAATTTTAGATGTCTGTGCTTTTAATAGGACTGTATGTGTATTTGTTAATTAGGTAATATTTGTTGAGTTTCTACTAGGTAACATACACTGCTAAGTACTGCATTCTTGGGAGAAAGAGAAACAAATATAGTCATCAATTGATAAGAGGATGTGTGGCTCAGAGACACTTTAGTACATGGTGACAACTGAAAGTTACAATAGATGAAGTCATCTCTGTGCAGTGGTGGGGAAGAGAAAGACCCAAGAGATGCGCACAAAGATTTATGAGAGCTCAAGCAGTGGTTCAGAGGTTACAGCATTTGTGTGGGATATGCAAGGTCACAGGTTCAAACCCCAGCACCGCGTACACAATGAAGAGTCGGAGCAACGAAAGCCACATGAAAAACTAAATAAAATTGATTCTTTCTCTTTAAAAAGAAAAAACAGAGAATAGAGAAGCTGAGACTCTTCTTTTAAAAAAAATGGAGATTTAAGAAGAGTTTCTGGAAGCTTCTGGAAGCACAATGGCATCATGGAACTCAACGTAAAAAAGGGTTTCAAGAAGGAAGACGTGTCCTTTTTTCCAGATGCTAAGAAGTCAAGGAAGATGACAGAAGAACACAAGTTAATTTAGTTTCATGAGAGTCACTGTTGGCCTTAGCAAGGACATTGGAGTAATTAAGGAGAATTCATTTGGCAGAAGGTTGGAGATAAACAGGAAGTGAAGAAATGGAACCAACGAGAGTAGACATTCTTTATAAAAGTGAGAGTGAGAAAAAAGAGAAGGGGGAGATTTCTTCACTGACTTTGTAGTTGAAGATAATACCCTGACAATGCAATCATTAATGATGGGTTCCACTGATATTGAAAAGGCAGTCTTTTGGGAAGATTGCAATAACGATGAAGACTCTCCTTGAGTCCATGCTATTTGGTGAAATATTGCTGTGATTTTGTAACAGGGGAGCTCCTGTTACAAAATAGCTTCATGATTCAAAAAGTGTGACAGAAACTTATTGCCTCCCACTAAAATTTTCAGCTGGGCACAAGGACTCCCAAAATGAAGACAAACCTCAGACTTCCTTACAGTTATATGTAGTCCTGATAATTAGTTCATAACAATGGATTTTAAGTGAGAATGTCTAGTAACAGCTTCAGAGATTTCCTTCAGGAACAGCTCACATGTATTCTTCATCCTCCCTCCAGCTGGATGAAATATGCACAGGATTGCTGGAGCTGATTATGCATGTTGGACTTATAGGAGAACTTTAAAATAGGGTACATAGATGATAAAACAAAAAACTAGAAGGAGTCAAAGATGGTGTTAACCTCAGAGAGCAAAGTTGTCTGACATCATTAGACTGCCTGTGTCTGGATGTGAATGCAAAAGAAAAATAAGCATCTAGTTTAAGAACAATATTTTTGGATGTACTGATCTTTGCCAAATATAAGTAGCATATAAAAGGACAAAAAGAAAAGTTCAGACCATAATAGAAATGATAAGCCATTGAAATGAAAACAAATTAAAAGAAAGAAACAGATTGAAGAAAATTCTATTCAGGAAAAAATAACAGTGTTAATTCAAGACCAGGGATTCTGTCCAGGAATTGTTTTGTTGTTTATACCGGGGATTGAACCCAGGGGCACTTAACCACTGAGCCACATTCCCAGCCCTTTTTATATTTTATTTTGAGACAGAGTCTTGCTAAGTTCCTTAGGGCCTCACTAAATTGCTGAGGCTGGCTCTGAACTTGTGATCTTCCTGCCTCAGCCTCCTGAGTTACTGGGATTACAGGTGTGCCCACCATGATCAGCCAAGGAGCTCTTGATGTTAGGGAGGAAATAGGCAGGGAAATGACTGTAATAGGGAGAAAATGCCACATGATGCAATGTGCAACGTGGTCCCATATTATCCAACCCCTTATATATCACTAGTCCATCACAGTGACACTCTTATAAAGCCTTAATTCAAAAGGATAAAGGAGGGAAATGATGAGCTTTTTTCCTATTTATTGCATACTTTCTTTTAACCTGTTAAACTACATATTTATGCGCATGTATATATTTTTGGGGGGGGCTGTAAATTCTCAGAATCCAGAGTCCATGTGATTCTGGCTTTTTAAAAATATTAAGGTAGATTGTAAAATGTACTGCAAAATGTGCAGACAAGATTCTTCTAGTTACCAATATTATGTTACACAAAAGAATCTTCCTTATGTTACATAAGAAAATCTGTTTTGAACTGATTGTGAGTTCTGTACCCCCTCAAAAAAACAACCTGATTGGGCTGAAGTGGTAGCTCAGCGGTTATGATGCTTGCCTGGCATGTGCAAGGATGTGAGTTTGAACCCCAGCACCATGTACACAACAAAGTGTTGGAGCAATGAAAACCAGATGAAAAATTAAATAAAATTAATTTTCTCTCTCTGTCTCTTTCACTGTCCTTCTCTTTTAAAAAATCATTTTAAAAAACTGATTAAGAAAAGCTGTTCCAGCCGCTTACAGAAAATTGAAATTAGATCCTTATCTCTCACCTTGCAAAAAAATCAAATTTAAATGGATCAAGGAATTAAGAATTAAACCAGCTACCACACAACTGCTAGAAGAAAAACTATGACCAACAATGCAGCATATGGGAGTTGGCAATGACTTCCTCAACAAGGATCCTAAAGTGAAAGAATTACAGTCAAAAATCAATGAGATGCCATTAAACTAAAAAGTTTCTGTACAGCCAAGGAAATAGTCAAAACAGTCAAGAGACAA
Organism: Aplodontia rufa; assembly: GCA_004027875.1. Classification (NCBI taxonomy): domain Eukaryota; kingdom Metazoa; phylum Chordata; class Mammalia; order Rodentia; family Aplodontiidae; genus Aplodontia; species Aplodontia rufa. Next base: position 84,862 of record PVKS010002331.1, on the reverse strand, counting down.
CCTACAGAATGGGAGAGAATCACGGCCTGTCATCCCTCTGAAAGGGGACTAATATCCAAAATGTACAAAGAATTCAAAAAACTCAATAACAAAAACACAAACAATCCAATCAATAGTGGGCCAGAGAGCTAAACAGAAAGTTCTTAAGAGAGGACATTGAGCAAGCTAATGAATACATGAGAAAGTGTTCTAAATCACTAGCAATCAGAGAAATGCAAATCAAAACTACATTAAGATTTTACCTCACTCCAGTCAGACTGGCAAAGATGAAGAATACAAACAATAAGAAATACTGGAGGGGTTGTGGGGAGATAGGAACATTAGCACACTGTTGGTGGAATTGCAGACTGGTCCAGCCACTCTGGAAAGCAGTGTGGAGACTCCTCAAAAAAACAGGGTTGGATCCACCATATGACCCAGCCATCTCTCTTCTGGGTATTTTCCCAGAGTAGTTAGAATCAGCACATTAGAGAGACACAGCAAAATCCATGTTCATAGCAGCTCAATTTAGCTAAATTATGGAACCAACCCAGATGCTCCTCACTGGATGATGGATCCAAAAGCTCTGATATATATATATATACAATTTCTACTCAGCTATTAGAAACAATGATATTGCATCTATTGAAGGTAAACGGATGGCATTGGAAGAAATCAGGCTGAGCGAAGTTAGTCAAACACAGAGTGAAGTGCCGAATGCTATCCCTCATTTGTGGAGGCTGGACTTAAACACAGGCTTGGGAGTAAAGTAGACAAACTCATGTATTAATCTATAGAACTAAAATGCAAAATGTTAATATTTATGAGATTCAATTCCAAGATATTCATAAGATATTTGAACAAGCTATGCTGCATGCCTGTACAAACACATAACTATTTAATCCCAATGTCAAATATTTTGAAAAATAACAAGGGATGGTAGGAAAGGAGGAGAAGGGGAAATGTTGGAACTGAGATAAAGCAAGGTACATTCCAAGCAGTTATAAATGTCACTGTATATATTATAGCCATATGTATAAAAAATGTTCTTCGTAGGTATAAGAATTATGTACTGTATTTGGGCTTTTTAGGAACAATATAGGACCCAGAAGAAAGACAAGGAATCAGGGGATAGAAGGAGAGAGGTAGAGGGGTTCGGGGGGGGGGGGAATATTGAACAAATTGTATTGCTGAATTGTGTGCATTTAGGAGTATATGACAACTAATCCCAGCTGGGGTTCAAACCTGGGTTCTAATGCATGCTAGGCTAGCACTCTTAATGCTGAGCTACCACTCCAGCCCTATTATGAACTCTTATAATAGGGGATGGAATTTGTACTTTATTTATGTGAGAGATTGCCATTATAAAACTACATATAAAACTACATTTTCTTATTTCTTAAATCAAATTTTTCTGAGTTTGGGGGGAAAATCCAATCAATCATTTTAGGAACTTCCTTCTTTCCCTGCTAGGGTCTAGCAGCAATCCTGGGCTTCTATAAATGTCAAAATCAAGAGGTTGAGCTGACCCTTGGTTCTCTGTGGTTGTAATCTTTGCAGTGTGCTGTTAACTCCAGGATGCAACCATAGAGCCCTGTAGCTTGCCTCTTGGGCTGAATCTGTGATGCACCTCTTGGGATCTTTCTGCTCACTTCAGGTCGAGATAGCCAAAGTTGAATCAGAGAGGTCACTGCATGCCTGAGGATTTAGTCTCTCCCACCCTATAGTATGTCCCTTTTCTTTTTTCCCACCTGAAAGAAGTTTAAACTTTTTCTCCTGGTGTTTGAAAACATTATCTCTTACCCCACTACTTTTTAATATGGTGTCCAATGTTAAACTTGTGTAACTCAAAATGGATATTAACTATATTTTGAACTTGTTCTTACAAAATATCATTATTCAAGTGACCAATAAATAGAATATTTAATTTCACTTGTCTGATTTCAATTTCAGTTCTTTTCCCGACTCCAGTTTACATGTTTATGGAAGTGGAATTAGATAATCAACAGATGACTTTTCTCTTGATAGACTGATATTGCCTGATATTGTCAATTCCATCTCTGGTGAGTTTCCTTGTGCTGGTATCTAAACATAAAATGAACATATCTGTATACTAATATGATGTGTCTGTATCTTTGAAAAAAATTGTAGAGAAATTCAGTTGTAGTTATCCATATATATGTGTGGTTTTGAAAAAGTTTCTTATTGAGGGCTGGAGCCGTGGCTCAGCGGTTAAGGCACTTGCCCAGCTTGCAGGAGTATGCAAGTTCAAACCCTAGCACTACGTACACAACGAAGTCTCACACCAAAGAAGGCCACATGGAAAATTAAATAAAAATTGTTTCTCTTTCCCTGTCACTGTCCCTCTCTCTTAAAAAAAAAGTTTCTTATTGAAACTGTTCTATGACTTGATAGAAAAGTAGAAATCTAGAATTAGAATTAAAACTAAGTCTAAGTTGAGTGTTATGTCACACACCTGCAATCCAGATGACTCAGGAGACTGAGACAGGATTATTATAAGTTTGAGACCAGCCTCAGCAACTTAGTGAGACCCTAAGAAACTGAGGGAGATCCTATCTCAAAATAAAAAAAAAAGAGAGGGGGGGGGGGGAAGAGGAGGTGGGCTAGGGATGTGGGTTGGTGGTTAAGTATCCTTGGGTTCAATTCCCAGTACCCACCCCCTTAAAAAAAATCAAACCAAAAAAGTATTACAATTAAATTCTAATCTGATTTAAATTTAATTATGATTCATTTGGCCATTTATGTATTTTTAGAAGTATGATTTTGGCAATGGATGTTGTGACATGCTTGCTATAGTATTAAATATTTAGATGACAATGGCAAAAAATGCTTAATTTATTTACAAAAATACAGAAAAATCCAAATAACTGGCTTAGGGCTACACATTCATATTGCAAATTTAGTGTTATATGTATCATGTGTTTATTATTATTATTATGTGTGTGTGTGTGTGTGTGTGTGTGTGTGTGTGTGTGATGCTAAGGATCAAATCCAGGGCCTCACACATGCCCACTGAACCATATTCCTAGCCTCCATACATATATTTAAATTTACATATATTAACCTCAACACCAAAGCCATTGGTCTTTTAGGGGTACAAGGGAAGCAACTCATTCTTTGGTAAAGTGTTACTAAAGTGTTACATGTTTAATTTCCCTTTCCTACATGAACTTTATTTCTGGAAAACTGAATAGTTTACAAAAGAATTTCAGACAGTGTACAAAAAATAAATAGTAGATTAAGATATCACTGTTTGCAGACCCTAAATCAAGGAATGGATCTAAGCAGTGCTTATCAATGGTTGTTCACATCACTGAACAAGAGCAGACAAGATATCGTGTGTCTCCTGATGAAAGCACATGACACCACTTATGATGAGGCCTCGACAAAAACTGAGGCTGTTGCAAACCAAGCTTCTAGATCTTACTACAAGCTTACAGAAAACACAGAAGAGAGAAACATATTCAAAGAAACTTTGTATATTATGGTTTGGATCTTAAATGTCTCCTAAAGGCCTGAATACTAAAGGCTTGGTAGCCAGCCTGCGGAGCTGTTGGAAGATAGTGGGGCCTAGTGGGAGGAAGTTAGGTTTTTGGAGGTGTGCCCTTGAAGATGATATCAAGACTCTGGTCCCTTCCTCTATTAGCTCTCATGAAGTGAACAATTTCTTCTTCCACACACTTTCACCAGGATGTACTGTCTCACTACAGGCCCCAAATGACAGGGCCAGTGATTATGGACTGCACCCTCTGAAACTAATTAATCTTTCCCCTTTATGAGTTGGTTATCTCAGGTGTTTTGTCAGTGATGGAAAACTGACAAGCAGAGAAGGAATTTGAAAAAAAAATTGATTCATGCAAACTATTTAAAATTATGACATTTACAAAACCAACAGAAATATGAATAGTAGTATCTAAATGCTAATGTTGAGGAGTTACTGATAAATTTTTCAAATATGATAATGGTAGTTATTATGTTTTTATAAAGAACTCTTTTCTTTTAGAAATATATGTTGAAATATTTGTGGAACTTACATTATTTATGAGATTTGCTTCAAAATAACCTGGATGGGCAGGGTATGGATGAACAAGATTGTCCATACTGAAGAGTTGTGTCTGTTTTGTAAAGTGCTTATATTTTAAATATATAGGTAGAAAAATTTAGAGATTAAAAAAATGTGATAAAGGAGATTTGCCTTAAAACAATCTAGTTGTAGGATACAGGAAGTAGAATGGGTGGTTATACAGATTAAGAGAAAATGATGTTTGGCCATTAGTTGTTGGTTGTTGAAGCTATCCTGGAGCTACTACAACAAAATACCATAAACAGGTAACTTAGAAACTACAGAAATGTCTTTCTCACAATTTTAGAGGTTAGGAAGTCCAAGATCAAGGTGTTGTGGTAGATTTGGTGTCTGGTGAGGGTCTATATTTTCTACAGACAAGACTTCTCAGTGTCTTTTCATGATGGAAGGGGCTAGCTAGTTTTCTATCTTTTTTATGGGGCACTAAAGACCTTATGGTCTTATCTCCTGAAGGTCTCATGTCCAAATACTGTCATCCTGTGGGTTAGGATTTCTACATAAATTTTTTGGGGAAAACACAAACATTCAGACCATAGCATTTCTACTTTTATATGTGATTGGCGTTTTCCATAATTAAAAAAAAATACTCTGAGAAACATTTGTGATGAAATGTTCTTATTTGGCAAATCATAATTATAATTGAAAAAAATACAGTAGGAAGCAGTGCTGCTTCATGTAGTCTCATGCAGACGCTACTTCAGTGTACCATTCTGAATAGCCACCCTCAAGTGGACAATTCAGTTTCAGTTTATCTGTCACAAAGACTAAGCTATGTGTCAGTAACAAATCACTCCAAAAATCTCAGTGGCATAAAACAACAAGGTTTAGTTCTTGTTCTAGATATGTTCTGCTCATTAGAATCCCCCGGGGACTCAGGCTAACAGAACAGCCACAATATCAGCTCTTGGTCTATTGCTATGCCAGAAGGAAAGTAGGCTCTGGACCATTTCACTTTGGTAAGTAAGGAACCCAGTCTGGAAATGACACAGCATTTCTTCTCATAATTCATTTGCCTGAATCAGTCACACAGCCCTATTCAACCACAAAGAGGCCTGGAAGCACGCTGCCATCATATGCCCAGAAAAAAAGGAGAACAAAAAATACTTGGCAAAGAATTCAAAGAACTTGCTGACTGAAAGCCTCTGTGTCCCAATACTGAAGCTATATGATACTTAAGCCTTAGGGAAGACTGTACGTAGTTGCCACCTCTAAGATACCAACTGGACACAAGCACTCAGTCATCCTTTTAGGCCATCTCTTGTGACTCATAGAGATTGCATGAGTATGAGGTAATTAGTTGACTTAATTATGAATTCATTCATATATTTTGTTTTGTGGTACTAGGGATCAAACCCAGGACTTTGCACAAGATAAGAAACACCCAGCCTAAGCAATGCTTTTTAATTTTTATTTTTTTAAGAAAGAGGGAACAGTGAGAGAGCGAGAAGCAATCTTTATTTAGTTTTTTATGTGACATTCATTCCTTGGACACTTTATCCTGTACATGGTGCTGGGGTTTGAACTCATGTACTCGCGCATGCCAGGCAAGCACTGTAATCACCGAGCTACTGCTCCAGCCCTTAAGCAATGCTTTTTATTTTTTTATTAGATGGATACAGAGATACAATTAAGGGGGAAACATTATCAAACATTCAAGAACCAATGTATATATACTTAATTATCCAAGGCTAATGCCATATCATGGAAGTCCAGCTTGGGTTCCCCATGTTGCTGTTTCCCCCAGAAGAACTCCTGAGTTAAATGGATAACTCGTGTAGGACAGAGATCTCCTTCTGAGATGATTCCCCCATATTCCCACCCTCCAGTCTCCTAGGAGTTCTTCCTACACCCCCCACCCGGTCCCTCTCCCTGCACCTCCAAGTATCCTAGGGAGTCATCTCCCTGTTTCAGCAATGCTTTTTAAAAGAAAGTGTTTCATTTCTAAATTACCAGGTTCTCATTAAAAACAAAACAACTTGGAAACTATGGAAAACTAGAAAGAAAGGGGGAGGAAATCACTTATGATTTAACCATCTGAAGATAATCACAGTTCATATTTTAATGAATTTCTTCCCAAACTTTCCTATGCTTGTTGTTGTTGTTGTTGTTTTTTTTTTTTTTTTTTTTGGTACCAGGGATTGAACCCAGAGGCACTCAACCACTGAGCTACATCCCCAACCCTATTATTTATTTTTTTTTAATTTTGAGACAGGGTTTCACTAAGTTGCTTAGAGCCTCACTAAATTGCTGAGGTTGGCTTTGAACTTGTGATCTTCCTGCCTCAACCTCCCAAGTAGCTGGGATTACATGGCGCCTGGGAGGCTTTCCTATGCATTTCTAAAATTTCGTTCTCATAGCCACCAAAAATGAAACCATTTTTTTCATTAGTGCTTGTGGGAGGGGAGGTAGGGGAGGACAAGGGGTGATCTCTTTCTCATCCATCAGAAGGGTCACAGCTGACACCCCTATAACAATAGAATGGTTAATAAGAGAGAAGCATAACATATTTGTTTGATCGTAGTTTTACATGAAACGAGAGTCTTCACACTGAAAGCTCAAATGCTCAGGGCAAACTATCAATTTTTATGCTTAGGGTCTATCAAGCATAGACAGTTGAGTAGAAATATCATAGGACAAAATGGATTTTATAGGCAGTAGTAATAGACTGCGTGGGGAAACCTGGCAAAGCCTTGTCAGTTCAGACTTTTCTTGGCCTTTATCATGGTTGTGTGGCAGGGCCTCTCTGGAGTGAGAGTGTTAATATTTTATGGTTAGAAAGATGGGAGAAACTAGCATAAAAGTTCTGATTTTTATGGTTTACTTTGGGGGAAGCAGGTTCTGGTTTTCATGATCCACTTTGGGGAAGAGTAATTCTGGTTTTTATGACTCATTTTGGGGAAAATGAGGGGTGAGAGGAGGGAGAAGGTCAGAGAGAAACTACTTCTGAAGGCCTTACTTCAGGGAATTGTTTTCTGAGCTTCAACACCATCTTAAATCACTTGTGCTACAATAGCAAAATGCCTGAGACTGTATAATTTATAAAGAACAGAAATTTATTTTCACACAGTTCTGGAGTCTGGGAGTTCCAGACCTAGTTGCTGGCAATTTCTGTATCTGGTGAAGGCCTGTTCCTGGCAGATGGCACACATGACATCCTCACATGGCAGAAGAGAGGAAAAGAAGAAACCTAAGACTTTTTCTATACGGACTTTAATACTATTCAGGAGGGCTCTGTCCTTGTGATGTGACCATTTTTAAAGGCTCCACCTCTTAATATTATCACACTAGCCATCAAGTTACAACAGATGAGTTTTGTAGGACAGAGAAAACATCAAAGACTGCTCCAAATAGCTAACTTATCTAAATGACCTTGGGTCAGCAGATGACTTTAACAAAAACATTATTTTAATGTTTTAGTTCTTTTCCTTGTAATAGGAGTGTTTTAACATGGTTATATAACACTTAAATACTCATGTCTAATTAAGAGTTCCAGGTCACATTCTGTGTTTTGGAGAAATATATCCCTGGTTTTAAAATTTTGCGTAAGGGCTGAAGTGGTAGCTCAGCGGCAGAGCTCTTACCTGGCATTCACAAGGACCTGTGTTTAAAACCCAGCATCATATATACAACTGACTATCAGAGAAACAAAAACCAGATTAAAAAAAATAAAAATTCGTTCTCTTTCTCTCTTTAAAAATAAATAAATAAATAAATAAAATAAAAATTAGCAAAAGACCAGCCAGGAAATAAAGAAATAAAAAAATTACAATTGGTGGTTTTCATTTGCTTTTGGTATTTTCTTTACCCAGGTTACTTACAAAAAAGGAACAGCTTTCGAACTTCATCTTACTGTGGAATTTAAGTATTAAAATCATCAAAATTCTGGTTATCCTTCAAGAAAATAAAAAACTGCTGTTGATTCAAGCAATGACTGGTCAATCTAGGGAATAAATCAGCCAAAACATGCTACAATTTGGATTTCTGAAACTTGGAAACTGTTTAGTTACAAACTGAGCTTCTTAGAGATCAAAGCTGATACATGGAAATCTTCAGCAATTATGACCCAAACTTTACCAAGCATTCTTCTTTCATTCATATTTTATTTGACACTGAATTCATTTCAATTCGATCAACAACATAAATCACAGAAAATGTAAGCGACCAAGGTCGAATCTGCACAAAGATCTTTCTTCTATTTCTCAAATAATTATGCTAGTAAATAAAAGAATGATAACAGATTACGTATTTCTATAAGGCTAAAACCATGAATTATTGACCTTTGTAATTCTGCCAATTCTAGAATAAGGTATTGCACAGAGGAAACACCTATAACAAATATAAGCAACTATAAACGAATAAAAATACCCATAAACAAAATTTCATTTGTATGTGAAAGGCATGAGTTTTTAGCAGCTTGTTTACTTTCCTTATTATTCAGTCTGAAAGTCACAAACGTAACTATAGTTGTTGAATCTAATGTTACAAAATAACATAAACTTCCAAGTTAACAAAAACAACATGTTACAGAATAACATGTCACAAACATAGCTTTTTTAATGTTAACAAAATAATATAATATAATGTTACAAAATAGCAATTTTCTTAAAAATAGAAAGCAGTTCCAGGTCCAAAAGCATTATTAAATAAAATATAAGGGGGGATCAGTGGCTCCATGGTAGAGCGCCTGGCATGAGAAGGTACCTGGGTTCAAACCCAAATACCACATGCACAACTGAGTGTCGGAGAAACAAAAGCCAGATGAAAAAATAAATAAAATTGAAAAAATAAAATAAAAATGTAAGGTGTATGACTTACTGACCATTTATTTTTTCTTTTCTTTCTTGGTACTGGGAATCAAATCACCCAAGGCCTTGTAGGCAAGGGTTCTACCACTGAACTACACCCCCAGGTTTTTTCTCAGTAATGTACTAGGATTGAACATAGGGCCTCACATGTGCTAGGCAAGCACTCTAACCCTGAGATATATCTCCAGCCCCTATTTTTATTTTATTTATTAAGTATACATGTAGAGAGGAGTTAAACCAGGTTAATTGAATAAACATTCACTTATTAAAATAGTTAAGGAAATCACCTTAACTCTAAAAGTTTATGTAACTTTATTTTTCTTTCTTTGTTGGTTTAAAAGCATTGCAGGATCTTGAAATGTGCATAACATTGGTAGAAAACAAGTATTTATTGAAAGGAGCATATATGTTATTTCTCTTTTTTACCACTGATGTTGAAAAGTTCCAAAGTTTTCTAAGAGTTATAAATAAGTAAATCTTTACATAATTTAATTTGTTTCTTTGCATAGATTTTATAAATGAACTGAGAAAGAACTTTAAGAAAATGCAGAACTGAGTTACATCCAAGGATCTATAATGATTATCTTATGGGTACCACAGTTATAACTTTCCTTCAAAAATTGAAAAGCAGCTCTCCCAACAACCAGTGCTAACTTATAGCACTTACACAAGAGGAAAACAGCCTGTTGACAGAAAGTGTGTTTTTCAGTGTGCTGTTATGATAAAGGCATCCACAAGTAAGTGTTGCTGTGCTTAACAAAGTAGTTATGCCAGCAGGGAGAATTCCTGAACTCCAGGCTTCATTCACAGATGAGCAAAAATGTTACACTTGGGATTGCCTATTCTACTTATCAGAAAAGGGCTAAAAGCAGTGATGAATAAATGACAGCTATCTGCAAAGTGGTTCATGATAATAAGTGATTGTGTATATGTCGGGTGAAACGAAACCATAGGTATAAAGCATTGCTTTCTGTGAGAGTACAACTAACCAGATGTTTGCCCTGGAAAACCATCATTGTAGATTTCTCTCTTAGTAAAATGCTTTGTTTACTGCTTCATACAAAGTTTAACTGCATCCATATACAGACTTATATAAGAGTTCAAAACCGAGTCCTGAGTTTCTAACTCACATTTCTGAGTCATCAAAGAAATAGAAAGGTTTACCAAGAATTGGAACAAATTATTAGAATCAAAACTAATTACTGGTTAAATCAGGGTTTCTCAATGTTGGCACTATTGATATTTTAGGCTGGAAAATTCTTTGTTTTGGGGTGTCACCCTAAAGCATTATAAGACAATTAGCAGCATCTCTGGACTCTACCTATAAATGTTAGTAACATTCTCTCAGTTGTGACAATCAAAAATGCTTCCAGATATTGTCAAGTCAACTCCTACCACCATCATTGACAACTTCTGGGTTAAATTAATAGTTGTTAATTCCACTTTTTGTTTTTCCTACTCTACGGATCAGAAGTTTTGTGGAACCCAAATTAAATAATCTTCCAAGGCATAATCTAGAGAGATTTATTGTACTTCTAAAAATCTGCTAAAATTATTGCAATTTGCTTTAGTTAGCTCCAAAATTAAAGTTTTATATTAAATATTAAAAGCCAATCAAGGGTTTTAAACTTTATATAGACAAGTTATCTCTCCTTAAAAAAAATTACAGGTCTGCCTAATATGACAATCATGTGGCATGGTCATTAAGTCTTGTTCTTGGTTTAGTAGACCAAAAAATTCAGTTTTTAAATACTTTTCAAGTTAACTGTGCTCCAAAGAACTAATGTACATTAGCCAATTTTAATGGATGCTGACATAACAACATGGACATAATCAGTCAATTTACTAAAAGAAATAAAACAATAAAAAACAATAATTATTCATTTATATCAAGTGTCCCACTTAATCACTTTACATGGATTGTCTCATACAGTGCGTTAGTTTGATCACCTTCAGACCACAGAAGCATCTGAGCTTAGTGAATTTAGGTCAAACTGCTAATAAGAGATGAAATTAGAATTCAAATTCAGATAATCTGACTCTAAAGACAAACTTTTAATAATAGGGGGGCTGGATTTTTAGATTCATTGATCAGATTATCACATCTGTTTCATTATTTTTTCAGAATAAAAAGTTAATATATACGTACATAATATATAATATATCTATGTTCAAAGTAACAACATCTATTTTGCAATTAGAAAGACACGATGACTGTCAACATTTTGGTATATTTTCTTCACTCTTTACATGAATTACATTGAGTATGGCTGACTACATACTACAAAAACAATATTAAACAACATTAAATGTTTTTAGATATTTAATGTTTTTCATAAGGTAATCTCAAGTTACTAAAAAAAATTTTCTCTTTTTGTTGTATTGGGGATTGAATCTAGGGCCTTGCACATATTTGCCAAGTGCTCTACCACTGAGTTATGTGCCAACCTCTAGAAATTCTTCGTAAATATAATCTTAATGGTTTTTTTCATGTGTACCATATTCTTTATTTATTCAGAAATTTATTTGTTGAACACATGAGCTTCTAATGAAATAATATATATAAATTCTGAAAATTAGATTTACCCCCAAGAGTCCCCCCCATTACCCACCCTTATCCCTCCCCCCCTCCTTCCCAATATCTCTACAAGTGCCTTAGATTGTATGACATTACACCTTATACGGATTTAAAACATGATAACAGACCTCCTTTCTCAATGGCCAGGGTCTAGCTCCAACCTCCACAGATGAGTGAAGACATTCGACCTTTGGTTCTCTGGGTTATGCTTATTTCACTCAGCATAATTTCTTCCATAGCCATCCATTTACCTTCAAAGGCTGCAATATCATTTTCTAATTGCTGAGTAAAACTCCAGTACCATATTCTTTTAAAACATTTTCTTAATGCTAAATTTTAGACTGTTGTCAGTTTTTTGGGGGGTGGGATTGTACCAGGGATTTAAATCAGAGTTGCTTAACCATGAGCTACATCCCCAGTCCTTTTTTTTATTTATTTTGAGACAGGTTCTCACTAAGTTATTGAGGCTGGCTTTGAACTTGCAATCCTCATGCTTCAGTCTCCGGAGTCGTTGGGATTTCAATTTTTAAAAATACAAATATTGCCATGATAAATCTTTCCAGGTAAATCTTTGTGTTCTGGAATATCTCTTTGTAATTTCCAATAGGAAAATAATTGAATTAGGTCACATGAACATTTGGAAGGTTCTTGGTATGATTCAACAACTTTCCAAAGTCCTACTTTATATCTTACTTTGTTTCAATTTATACCCCACCAAGGTGAATGTTCACTGCACTCTCACTAAAGGAGTTTGTTCACATTTTAAACAAATTGGTTAATTAGATCAATAGGGAATAGCATTTATGTTGTTATTAATAAGCTTGAACATTAATATGGTTTGTGGTAGGCACTTAAATTTTGTATTTTGTGAATTGACCATTCATGTATATAATTTTCCCATTTATTTATTTAAGGTTAGTGTTTTATTTTTCTGTATCTATTCTCTTTGTGCTCACACTGTACTATATCATAAACACTTCTGTCCCTAATATGAATTCATACAAGTGAGTCTCTGCTACTGGGTTGTGGTTCCAGAAGGGCAATAGCCCCCATTTTATCTGTGAAAAGCACAGTAAGAGAAAATTACTGTACTTTGCAGAATTATTCATAGGATTGAGATAGCATAAGCAAAGCATGTAATGCATTATTATCTGTCACACAGCAGATGGTCAATAAATTATTTTAGGCAATTAAAAGTTTTGCTCTTCAACTAAAACCACAAATTCCATTTCAGAGTTTAGGGAAACAAAGATTAAAGATTAAGGGTTTTGTTTGTTTCTTTTTGCTTTTGAGACAGTATCTCATTATGTTGCCCAGGTTGGCTTTCAACTCCCTGCCAGGCTCAAGTGATTCTCCTGCCTCAGTGTCCTTCCTGAGTAGCTGGGACTACAGGTAGCATATCTGCCTGGGGAAGATTAAACGTCTTTCAAAGATCACGTACTATTATTGAAAATTGCAGATTTAGGTTCTGAAATCTTTTTACCACAAATCACTTGTGAGTGGAATACTTTTTTAAAAAAAATTGTTACTCGGGATTTAACCCAGCTGCACTTCACCACTAAGCTACATTCTCAGCCCCTTTCATTTTTTATTTAGAGACAGGGTCTCGCTAGATTGCTGAGACTGGTCGGTCTCTCGACCTTTCGTCCTTCCTGCCTCAGTTTCCCCAGGCTGGGGAATACAGGCGCGCGCTACCGCGCAGGGCTCCAATACTTTTGAGCCACTGTAACTCTCGCAATTCTTGAAGGGCTACTAAGAACCGTGAACTGTTAAAGCCTTTTGGCAACTCATTTCCCATCCCACCTCGTGTGTAATAACCCGATCCCACACAGCTGTGTGTTCTCGTTTAAATTTGTAGAAAATCTGTGGTAAAACTAGCAAAAAGCTCTACGAGCACAAACAGACATCACCTAAGTGACGTTTTCTGACGTCATCAGAGAAGTTGGCCGTAGCTTGTTTAGACAGGAGAGGCAGCTGTTCTAGTCGCCACTGTTAGAAAAGCAGAAACAGCAATGAGCGGAAGGGAGCGGCCGCTGGTCCGCTGGAGAGCTGGGGACTTGGGTTGGTTCCGGAGCATTTTTGTTAGGCGCAGTGAAAGGGCATGCCATAAATCGAATTCCAAGTTAAAGAGTTAGGGGTTCGGAGAGGCCAGCGGCGCGGGGGACGGGCCTGGTCAGCTGCCGAGCGGGTTTGTCCAGTACCGACCGGAGCGCCGCGGCGGCTCGGCTGGAGGCGGCGGCCGCGGGCGGGGAAAGGGGCGTGGAGGTCGGCGAAGGGCAAGCGACGCCGCCTCGGGATCCCGGCTCCAGGGGGTCTAGTGGGAAACCAGCACCCCCACCCCCGCCCCAGAGGCAAGGTCGAATCTACCCGCGCCCCCGGAGCCCCCGAACCTGAACAGGCACTTCCGGTAAGAAGCCCTGCGCCCCCGGCTCCGACTCGGAGGCAGCGCGCAGGCGCCCTGGCCCTCCGGGGCCGCGGACGCGGAGGGAGGGGGCGTGTGAGGAGCGGGAAGCCTCCTCTGCGCCTGCGCCGTCCGCAGGGCCCACCTCGGGAGTGGGGCTATCCCTGTGCCGACGTCGCGCACTCCCGGGACTCCCGGCCGGGGTCGCTCTGGGCTCCGCAGTGCAGCGTCGCGTCGGGTCCCCGGAGAGCTCCGCAGGCGTGTGGGGAGGTAAGAGCGCCCGGAACAGCCGCCTTGGCGTATCACCCTTGCTGTCCTCGCGGAGAGGGTGGGGTGGCCGCTGGACCCGCCGACCTGGACTTCGGGTCCGGCCCTCCCCTTCCTCTACGAGCTGAGTCCTGGCTGTCGAGCTGTTCCTTTCCGAACCTCAGCTGGCCGGGGAATCCCAACCCTGGCTAGACCTGGCTGGGAGAGCAATCACGGCGGCTGTGTGCCGGGTCCCACCCACTTGGGCCGCCCTGGTGCTAGGAGCTGCTGGGGTTTGGAAATGGGCCGCAGCGGGCGGAGGGAGAAGCGTCGCCAGTCGGGCTTAGGGAGGGGGTGTGACTGCGGGAGGCGACTCTGGCTCCGGAGGAGTGGTGGCCTCTGCGCTGAAAAGACGGGGTCCCAGCAGAAGAATCTGGGTGCCCATTCCCGCACCTAGTGCGTTTCCTCTGCTTCTAGTTCGCAAGGATGCGATGCTGTTCTAACCCACTGCCTTATCTTTGGTACCTTTGAGAGGATGACCTTAGTTTTAACCGTTAATTTGTATTACCATAATTGCAAATTATTATATTCCAGATTAAAGATGTTCCTGTTTGAGTGCATACAAATCAGCCTATACATTTAATACATTTGATATTAATTTCGTTTTTTATTTAAAAAATAATTTGTTAATCTAATTATTCATTTCAGCTTCTGGTCTCTTGAGTTGGCAGAAGTTTAATGGTTTGATCCAGTAGAACGATATATAATTTTTCAATAATTTTTTTTTCTGAATATTAAACTGCATAGTGATAAAAAAATTGAAAATTATAAGGGGTAAGGAAAAATAATCATAATCCCACTATGTAAAGGTAATCTTCCAATGTTAATGTTTTGATTTTTTTTCCTTTGAATCCCCCCCCCCCCCGCGTGCATTTTCTTAATTGAGATTTTGCATACAGTCGGATGGCTTGCTTTTCTCATGTTTTTTAAAAAGCACCATAAACATGACTTTGACTTTTTGATTATGCAAGTCGTACATGAGCAGAAAATCTTTTGAAATTGTTACATTACAGATAAAACCAAATTCTAATTGTTATTCCTAATAATGTTACATAATAGTACTAAAGTTCATTTAACATTATGATTGGGGATAATCTCATTTAAAAATAACTAGGACCAAAAGAATTTTTGTTTCCTAATGCAGTTTATTTATCATTTTGGGGCTTAAAACTCAGAAAATTATTTTTTTATTAATTCATTTAAAAACAATCATGAATCCATTAGTTTTTGTTGAAAACTTTATTTTCCAAAGCAAAATTTAGTGAGAATGATGGAATTGTTTTAATTGGTTTTGTGTTTTTTTTTCCCCCTACCTCGAATTGAACCCGGAGGCACTCTGTCATTGAGCTACATCTTCCACTCTGGTTGGTTGGTTGGTTGTTTTGAGGTCAGGTCTTGCCAACTTGTTGAGGTTGACTTTGAATTTGTAATCCTCCTGCCTCAGCCATCCCAAGGCTGGGATTACAGGTAGACTCCTGGAAAATTATTTTCCATTTAGGTAAAACATTGGCTTTATAGACTTCTGAAAATTTTTGTTTGTTTGTTTGTTTGTTTTGGTGCTAGGGATTTTAACCAGGGCCTTTCTCTTTAGGAGCAACTGCTCTACCACTGAGCTGTATCCCCGCCCTGGGCTGAATTCTATGTTGCTTCTCTGTTCTGTTTCTTGTGCTATTTCTGTGTAGGTAGAAGCATATGAAGAAAATCTATCCTAGCACAGATATGGGTGGGAAAAAAAGGACTTCAAAGACCGGTAAAGAGTTTTGGGATCTTTCAGGAGTAGTTCACAGTCTACAGTTTGAGAAAGTGTAATTTAACCATTCTTGGATTAACACACTATTAGGTTGCTTAAAATTTTATGCTGCCATAAAGTTCACAATATTGAAAGTGCTTTGTGATGTGTATACAAGAGCTGGTATTTCTCTAGAAATAATTGCTTGGTCATAAATTATAGTGTTTTTAATCCACATAAACATTACTTTTGATGCCTCTGTAATTTTCTGCTGTGTCCTAATGTTGGTGTTTTGATTGTTTCAGCATATGATGGTTCATAATCTTTCTATGTTTTTAGTAGTTTTGGGTTATTTTCATAAGTTTCTAAAAAAGAATTACTAGATCAAATATTAGGAATTTTTTGAGGCTATTGATACTTATCGTCATATTGTTTTCTTGAGAGATTTTTATCAGTTCATTTTCTGTAAGTAGTGGCTGATAGACTTTTTTAAAGAAAATAATACCCTTACCAATTTTGAATACCTTTATTATGAAAAAAAACCTTAGCAAATGATGTTTGTTCTAATTCTCATTAATTCTATGGTTCATTGAACGTTTTTTCATGATCTTACTAGTTCTTATTGCCTCTTATAGTCCAGTGTCCCAAGTGTTTTTCTAATAGCTTTTTATTATCTGTTATATTCTGAAGATGCATACTAAATTTTTTTAAAAGGAAAAGAACAAAATTTATCTTTTTTTTCTGTTTAAAAAAGCACATGCATGGGGCTGGAGCAGTGGCTCAGCAGTTAAAGTGCTTGCCTGGCATGCGCAAGGACCCCGGTTCAAACCCCTGTACCACATGCATAACCAAGTGTCGGAGAAACAAAGACCAAATGCAAACCTAAATAAAATTTATTCTCTTTCCCTCTCTCTCTCTCTCATTCTCTCCCTCTTGTAAAAAAAAAAAAAAAGTACATGCATATTTTAAAAAGTGAAATGAAGGGCTGGAGCAGTGGCTCAGTGGTTATGGCACTTGCACCTCATAGGCGAGTACACAAGTTCAAACCCCCAGCACCACCACGTACACAACGAAGTCTCAGAGCAACGAAAGCCACATGAAAAACTAAATAAAAATTGATTCTCTCTCACTGTCCCTTTCTCTTAAATAAAAAAACCCCAAAATCATGCTATGCTTCTTCCTTTCTGAAAACCCACATCAGCAGTATCTAATGCCTGATATGCTTTTCATTCTCCCCCACTTTCATCTTTCTGACTTCCCTCCTCACTTTTTTTTAAAAAAAAGTAAAATGATATAAAGACATATAAGTGGTTTTGAAAGATTAACATAATCCATTCCTCAGATTTTTAGCGTTAATAACAGTTTGATGTTTCTTTCTCTATATTTTTCCATGTGCTAATACTATTTAAAAATAACTTATTTGTAAAAATGGGCTTATATTATACATAAAGCTTTGGAATTTTATTTCATTTAACATTATGTATTGGGTATTTGTTCTATAGACGTGTACATAACTGGGCAAAATTTTATCCAGAGTGGTTTTGGAAACATGATGTCATATCAGGCTCCTGTCCTCTTCTACGTCTTCTTGGTAGGTGATCTTATCCTTAACTATGTGTTGACAATTTCTAAATTTTTTATCTCAGACTTCTGTCCTGCATTCCAGATCTTCCCCCAGGATGTTCTCAAGGTACTTCTGACAGCACTCCAAAAGTGAACTCACATTTCCTCTTAATCCTGTTCCTCTTGTATTGCCTGTCATGGTCAGTGGTACCACTGTCTATCTACCCAGTCTCCTATAATGGAAACTTAGTGGCATTCCTAATCTTCTGCCTTACTTTCACTCTTCAGAAGTTCTCATTCTTTAGCCACTTTTCTGTCTCTTTCTTTCATTTTTATCTCTGTGCACTGTGTCCCAGCTCAGGTCTTCATTACTTCTTGACTTCCTGTTTTTAATGAGTCTCCTTACTATTGGTCTGTTTTCTGGTTAATCTTCCATGTTGTTACCAGTTTGTTTGTTTTTTTAATCATGAAATTTTTTTTAGAGAGAGAATAAATTTTTTTTTTCATCTTTGTTTTTCTGACACTTGCACTTGGTTGTGTATGCAGTGCTGGGGTTTGAACCCAGGTCCTCACGCATTGCAGGCAAGCGCTGTAACCTCTGAGCCACCACTCCAGCCCCATAAAGAGATTCTTTGAAAGTTTTTTTTTGTTTTTGTTTTTGTTTTTTTTTTTTTTTTTGTATTTTTTGTAAAGTAGATATCTTAAGATTTGTTTTTTGGGGTTGGGGATTAGCTCAGTGGCAGAGCACTTGCCTAGCATGCACAAGGCCCCGAGTTTGGTCCTCAGCCCTGGAAAAAAAAAAAAAAAGATTTGTTGTTTGGAAATCTGAGAGTACATAATGGCTAAGAGAGCAAAACTGTTGTTCCAAACAAGTTATCATGTGTAACACATAAGTGAACTTCTTTAAAACAGGGAGTGTATCTTAAGTTTCTTTTGTGTCTTTTACTGGATGTGGTAGATTACTGACCCAAAAAGTACATTTTGATTGATTGAAATGAGAAATGGATATAGTTTAATAAAATTTCATGTTAAAAGGTCTCAGTATGGGGCTGGAGTGATGGCTCAGTGGTTTCAGTGCTTGCCTGGCAAACGCAATGACCTGAGTTCAAACCCCAGCACCATATACACAGCTAAGTGTTAGAACAACCAAAGGCCATGTGAAAAACTAAATAAAATTGTTTCTCTCTTTCTCAAAAAAAAAAAATGTTGATTTAGGTGAGAGAAGATATTCTTTTCTTTTTCCCAATCTTTGAGGGAAGACAGATTCTCTTAACTGTAGGTGTCTTATGTAAATATTGGTCATCAAAGTGAAGAAGTTCTCCTCTACTTATAGTTGGTTGAGAGTTTTTATCATGAACAGGTTGACTTTTGTAAAAGGGTTTTTTTTTTGCATTAATTGGTATGATTATATGGTAATTCTGTTGATGTAGTAGATTATAGAAATTAATTTTCAAATGTCGAATCAGCCTTCCACTTATGTGGATAAATTCCATTTAGTCATGTTATATTATTCATTGTATACATTGTTGGATGCAATTTGCTAATATTTTGTTAAGTGTGCATCTATGTAAATGAGAAATATTGGTCTATAATTTTCCTTTCTTGTAATATCATTATATGGTTTTGATTTTAGGGTAACACTGATCTTATAGACTGAATTTGAAAGTGTTCCCTTTGATTCTTTTTTCTGGAACAGATTGGAATAATTTTTTCCTTAAATGTTTGGTAAAATTCATCACTGGACCTATCTGGACCTGATGATTTATTTTATGGAAGATTAGTTATTAATTAAAAATTTTAAATAGATATGGGTTGGGGTTATCTTTTTCTCCTTGTATAAGTTGGTGTCTTTTGAGGAATTGATACATTTTATCTAGATTATCAAGTTTTTGAGCATAGAGTTGTTTATAATCTTTATTTTCCTTTTAGTGTCCATGGCATAAGTAATGATAAATCCTCTTTTATTGTTTCTCTTTTTTCTTGGTCCTAGTTTATTAGTGTTATTTATCTTTTGATCTTTTCAAGAGCAAGTTTTTGGTTTTATTAATTTTCTCGGTTTCCCAGCTGCTTTCCTGTATACTGTTTTCCTGTTTTTAATTTCAGTTGATTTTTATCTTTTCTTCCACTTGTTTTGTTTTCAGCTTGAATTTTTTTTCTTTTCCTTTTTCTTTCTTTCTTTTTTTTTTCTTTTTGGTACTGGGGATTGAATTGAAGGCTTCTTTACCACCTAGCTACATCTCCAGTCCTTTTATTTTATTTTTTAGATTTTGACACAGGGTCTCACTAAATTGCTTAGGGCCTCCCTACCTTGCTGAGGCTGACCTTGACCTTAATCCTCCTTCCTTAGTCTCCCAACTCGCTGGGATTACAGGCTTGCACCACTGCACGTGGCTCTTATTTTTTTCCATTTTCCCAGGGTGGATGCTTAGATAATAGATCTCAGGTTTTATTTTTTTGAATATATGCATTTATTGCCCTTAATGTCCCTGTAAGCACTGCTTTCATTGCTTACCACAAGCTTCTACTCCTTTCTTTTTCCCTTAGTACTGGGGATCGAACCCAGAGCCTCCCATATACTAGGCAAGTGTTCTGTCACTGAGCTACATCATCACTCCTTTTAAATTTTATTTAAAGATTGGGCCTTACTAAGTAGCAGAGGATGGCCTGGAACTTGCAATCCTCACTCTCCCGAGTTGCTGGGATTATAGCTTGTGCCACCCAGCAAGTCTTACATTTTAAGATTTCTCATGTCAGTTTCCATGATCACTTTTTGTTCTCCATATGTTCCTTATTTATGGCTTCCTGTTCCTATTTCATAGTTGTATTGCTTCTTTTTTCCCCTCTGAGAATATTCGTGGAACTACTCCTCTGCTTCCTGCATTTTCTCTTCCCCCAAATTCCTTTAATTGGCTTCATGTCTGTGTTTTGTGCACTCTTCTCTAAGTATGATGTAACCAGTTTTCAAAACAGAAACAAAAGAAATAATATACTTTAGAATTAGGATATCTTATCATTGTTATGAAAATATTTCTAGAAGAAGGGTCTCTTTTGCTTTAAGTTTGTTGCCAGTGTAATTATTATTCCTTTGAGAGTGACCTTTCTTGTGACCTTTTCTCTCTGACTGCCCTTTGAGGTTCATTAGTTTCACTGTATCTCTCTCTCTCTCTTTTTTTTTTTTTTTAAAGAAAGAGGGGACAGTGAGAGAGAGAAGGAGAAGTAATTTTTATTTAGTTTTTCATATGACCTTCATTCCTCAGACATTTCGTTGTGTACGTGGTGCTGGGGATTGAACTCCTGTCCTTGCGCATGCCAAGCAAGCTCTGTAACCGCCGAGCCACTGCTCCAGCCCACTGTATCTCTTCAGTTGAGTTTTTCATCAGTTCTGGAAAAATTCCTGTCATGGTCTTCGAAATAAAGTGTTCCATGCTCTTTTCTCCTTATGGGACTCCATTCTAACTGTATCATCCATTTTTTTATTTTACTTAAATGCTGGGATTGGACTCAGGGCCTCATGCATGCTAAACTTGATCTTTACCGCTGAGCCACACCCCTAGCTCCATCTATATCTTTTAACTTCTTTTTCATATTTACCTCTACCTTGGCTCTCTGAAAGTGTTTTAGGTGATTTCTTCAAATAGTTCTTCCAGTTCATTTAATTCCCTTAAGCTCTGTCTAATCTTTTTAACCCATATATCTAGTCTCTCTTTTTCTGGTCTGCAGGTTTCTTTAGTTCATGGCACTCAATCATAATTAGTTCTTGTAAAGCTTTCTCAATTGTTGTCTTTTGTCTTTCATTCACCACTCCTGTTCTCCACTCCAGGTAACTTCCAATGTGTTTATTAATCTATATCCTTTTGTTTGTGTTTATTAATCTATATCCTTTTGTTTGTGTTTATTATTCCAAAAATTGTCTTTTTTTCCTTGTGTTTTACAAAAATAACAGTTTGCAACAGGTCAGAAGTGTAAACAACAACAAAAAGTAGTCATCACCATGGATAATTTGAAAAACATTACCATAAAGTGTTCTACCATAGCCAGGCACGGTGGTGCACATCTATAATCCCAGCAACTCAGGAGCTGTAGCTAGAAGATTGCAAGTTTGAGACCATCCTGAGCAACTTAGTAAGATTCTCTAAAAAATAAAATAAAATAAAAAGGGGTAGGGTATGGCTCAGTGGTAGAGGCATCTGAGTTTAATCACCAGTAACTCCCCCCCAGAAAATCTAAATAGCCACATTTTTTATTGGTGCATTGTAATTGTGCATAGAGATGAGATTTGTTGTTATATATTCATAAATGCACACAATATAACAATAAATTTGGCCAGTATCCATCCCCAGCATTTCCCCCCCTTACCTCCTTCCCCCACATTCCCTTTCTTCTACTGATTTCCCTCTTTCTTTTTTCTTTTTCTTCCTTCCTTTTTTCTTTTCTAGTTTTTATTGATTATGTGGGAATTATTTAGTATCTTAGAGGTGCAAAATATACTTTTTTGCCCCCCTTTCCCTCTCATTCTTCCTCTCTGCCCTTCTTTCCTCTACTCTCCAAATATAATCTAAACATATAAAAGAGTGTTCCACCTTTTGGATTAACTTAGCTAATTGCTTTTTTCCTTTTCTAATTCTTTTTTAACTTTTGTGAGAAGGTCTTGCTAAGTTACTTATGACTTTATGCTGAGGCTGATCTTGAACTTGGGATCCCTCCTGCCTCAGCCTCCTGAGTCACTGGGATTGTAAGCATGTGCCACACCTAGCAAGCTGATTGCTTTCTTTTAATGTCATTTAATTTTTCTTTTTAGACTTGAATTTCCTACAAACATATGATTAGTTCAAAAAGTTTGATTAGATTCAGGGTCAGATTTTTAGGCAGGAATAATATATTTTATGTGATGTGTTCTTCCAGATTTGTTGGTGGTAAAATTGATCACTGAATTCAGATGTGTTGAACATCATGATCCCAGCAGTGTTAAGTTCCCCATCAACCTTTTTTTCTGACAGTTTTAACATTCATGATAGCCATTACTTAGTTCATTTCTTACATTACAAACTGAAGAGATGATTAAAAATGTTTAATGTCCTTCTGCACGGAACTGGAATTCTTATCTAAACAACCTTCCTTCAGTAACAATTTTATTTTTCTAAAGTATATTATGTAACTAAAGGGCAGGAAAAATTCTTAGTTCTTTTCTTTTATTAACTTTCAAAGTAATAGGTTAGTGCCCTAGCAGCCCTCCAGTGATTGGTGTGTTGTTTTTCATTTTAGTATCGTTATGATCTGTTGGATTTTTTTTTGTCTGATTTGTTTTTAGTCCTTTGTCGTCTTCATTTAATTTGATGTTCAGTTGTTGAATTTGATGTCCTTTTTTTTTTTTTTTTAAGAGGGACAGTGAGAGAGAAAGAGAGAATCTATTTTATTTTTAGTTTTTCATGTGGCTTTCGTTGCTCCAAGACATCGTTGTGTACATGGTGCTGGGGTTTGAACTTGCGTACTTGGCGTTTGCCATTCAAACGTGGTAACCAAAGAGCCACTACTCCATCCCCTCAATTTGATGTCCATTTTAAGCCAGTGAAAACCCCTTCAACTTGGCTGCTTTGTTCTTTTGTTATTATCTCATTAGTTGTTAATAGAATCCTCCAAAGTCTCTGGCTTCTTTGGTGGAATTTCTTTCTTTCTTTTGTTGAGAAAGAAAGAATCAATTTTATTTATTTTTTCTTTGGCCTTTTTTTCCCCCCAACACTTAGTTGTGTATGTGGTGCTGGAGTTTGAACCTGGGTCCTTGTGCATGCCAGACTGCTGAGTCACAGTTCTAGCCCCTCTTTTGGTGGAACTTCTAAGATCAAATGTTCATCCACTCGATTTTTTCATAAAACTAACTTAGTTTTCTATGCAGTTTTTTTATTTGTATGTAGTATATTATATATTATTTAATAGGTAGTATTTCTAAATATTTTTTGTTTTCATTGTGAATTTTTTGACCCTTGAGTTATGTAGATGAGAGTTTTAGGGGGCTGGAGTGGCGGCTCCACAGTTACAGCACTTACCGGCACGCGCAAGTACACGGGTTCAAACCCCAGCACTCATGTACACAACTATGTGTCAGAGCAATGAAAGCCATGTGAAAAGCTCAATAAAAACTGATTCTCTCTCTCTCTTTCTCTCTGTAAAAAAAAAACAAAAAAACAAAAAACCCAGAGTTTTAAAATGCCTAATAGCTTATTGTGCAAATGTTATTTTATTAGAGTTGGTTCTAATGTCATTTTTTAAATCTTTTTTTTCTTTTAATGGCTCTGGGTATTGAACACAGGGCTTCATGAGCTACAACCCCAGCCCTTTTTAAAATTTATTGTGAGACAGGTTCTTGCTAATTTTCCAAGGCAGGCCTGGAACTTGTGATCCTTCTGCCTCAGTCTCATGGGCAGCTGGGATTATAGCCATGCACCATTATGCCTGGCTAATGTCGTTTTATAGAGAGAGAATTTTTCCACCTAAAGTATAGATTCTTCAAAGGAATACTGTTCAATTATATTTTTGCTTATATTTCATGTTTCATATGATAGAATAGATGGTATAATAATGTTATAAAATTAAATGAAATATACTTTTATTTTCTAGACATACAAGAATTAAATTCTGAATAAGGATGGACAGTTATTTTAAAGCAGCTGTCAGTGACTTGGACAAACTCCTTGATGATTTTGAACAGAACCCAGGTTTGTTGGTTTTCCACTTTTGCCACTAATGGAATTTTAAAATCTCTGTAATTTATTTATTTCAGATATGGAGCACTGTTAGCAAAATTTGGTTTCAATTTTAGTCTTATTGTTTTCCTCCACAAAAGTTCACTTGTTTCATTATAACATTAGTTTATTCTGACACAGAATGGAACTAATAGCAGAGATACAAGAAAACTAGAAGAATTGTTTTGCAGATACAAATTTAGCTATAAGAAAAATCTTTAAAACCAGCATATGAGCAAGCTAAGAGCAGTTTTAAAGTGCTGCATAAGTTAAGATTTCATCACTGTAAGAGATGATATTTTTCTCAGAATGAAGAGTAGGAAATTGGAGGGCAGGATAAAGAAATTAGATTTTTTTTACAAGTTTTTCTTAGCCTGGTTTTTATAATGCAACTGAGTTATTAAGTGGAATTCCTATCACTTTATGATGTCTGTTTTCAAAAGTAAACCAGAAAGTGATTTAAAGCCAAATAAAAATTTATTCAGTTTAGAAGTCTTAGAAAATATATTCTTCATAATTTTTGTTTGATTAGGGCCTTCTGAAAAACTTTGTTTCTCTTTTTGATTAGATGAACAAGATTATCTCCAAGATGCAAAAAGTGCATATGATTCTAACCGCTGTTCAGTTTCTTCAGAGTTGGCTTCTTCACAGCTAACTTCACTGCTGCCAAAGGACCAACATTGCATTAGTAGTTGTGGCTCATCAGAAACATGCCATGAAGCAAATGGGATTTCCTTGAATGCAGAAACACTTGAGGGACTAACTTCTGTGCAAAATGAAAAAAATGTAACAGGACTTGATCTCCTTTCTTCTGTGGATGGTAGTACATCAGATGAAATCCAGCCTTTATATATGAGACGATGTAGTAAACCTGTCTGTGACCTAATAAGTGATATGGGTGTCTTAGTCCATGCAACTAATAGTGAAGAAGATATTAAAAAATTTTTGCCAGAGGACTCTAAGTCTAGTGCACATTCTTTGACTGGATTGGATTCATCTTCAGTTTCAGATACTCTGTGTGTTTCTTCAATAGACCATGCTAGTGACACTGTCAGAGAAGAACAGAAAGGTGTCAACTCTGAATTACAAAATAGAAAAATAGGTGGAACCAAAGAATTGGGTATAAAAGCAGAAAAAGTGCTTTCAGATTCTTGTAAATACACTGAAACAGAAAATTTAAATGATAAAAAGAGCGCTAGTCAGTTAGAACCAGTTGTTGATTTTAACATGTCATCTACTTTGACTCAACAGAGTTCCAAAATGTTTGATGCCAAAGATAACCTGAAACACAAGAGCCTACCGTGTGAATTATTACAAGATGATGGCTGTTTGGTAAAAGAGAAGTTAGATATGGCAGTCATAACTGCCACAGAGTGTTTAAAAGAAGGAGACAGCTCAAGTTGTTTGCCTTGCAAAAGTCTTCCAAGAACCGAAGGTTTATGCTTAAATGACTCAAATTTAAGAGATGAAAATTTCAAATTACCTGACTTTTCCTTTCAGGAAGATAGAACTTCTGTGTTTATAAAACAATGTACAAAAGTAGACTCAAGAAACTTAGACCTTAAAGATAATAATGATATAATCCAAGATTCCTCTTCAACTTTACATGTTTCAAGTGAAGGTGTACATTCTTCATTATCCTGTCTTCCATTATCTGGGTCTTTGTGTGGATCATTAACTGACAGCAAAGCACATGGTGATTTTTTACCTCAGAATGAATCTAGAGATCATATACAAGATTCAGTGACTATGCATGAAGAGATACAGAAGAGTGTTGTTCTAGATGGGGAACCATTAAGAGTGACTGATCCTTTGAAAAAGGAAAAATGTAAAACCATACTAATTCAGCCAGTAAATGAAAAGAAGGGGGATGGAATGGTAGAACCTGAGCAGATGGTCATCAGAGTTGAATCTTTGGATTACCCTGGTAACACCAGTCCTTCTACAGCTGCAGAATCTCAGAGGGAGCTTGCTGGTGCTAATGCCCCAGAGTCTCCTGATCATTGTGAAGGTTTTACTTTTTCAAGCAGTGATATAGATGGTCAAGACTTAGATTACTTTAATATTGATGAAGGCATGAAAAGCAGTTCACTGATCAGTGATGCTGAACTGGACGCCTTTCTGACAGAACAGTATCTTCAGACCACTAATGTAAAGTCTTTTGAAGAAAATGTGAATGACTTGAAATCTCAAATGAATCAGATAGAAGTGAAAGGCTTAGATGATGGAAGTACTAATGACATATATTTCAATGCTGAAGCAGGAGCTACTGGGAAAAGTGATGGTATTAATGTGATTTGTAAAGTGGTTGATAAACAAAATACAATAGAAAATGGTAGCTTTTCTACAGGGGAAAAAGGTACAATTTCAGTTGAACAAGGGTTACCTATCAGTAAATCTGAAGTGATGAATGAAGTACCAGTCTCTGATACTAACATTCAATCTGTTCATGTTGGGGGAGCTAGACCTAAGCAATTGTTTAACCTTCCATCAAGAAGAAGGAGTTCAAAGGAACTGAACAAGCAAGATGTTCCAAATATATCAGAAAGTGAACCCAGCGTAGCAAATACCATTGCTCCAAACACTTGTATTACAGATTCTATAATTGATCCTCAAGTTAGCTTCAACTCTAATTATATTGATATAGAAAGTAATTTTGAAGGTAGATCTAGTTTTATAGCTGCAAATGAAGATTCTGTGCCTGAAAACACTTGCAAAGAAGGCTTGGTTTTGGGCCAGAAACAACCCACTTGGGTTCCTGATTCAGAAGCTCCAAACTGTATGAACTGCCAAGTCAAATTTACTTTTACAAAACGGCGACATCACTGCAGAGCATGTGGAAAAGTAAGTTATAAAAATCTTTCTCTTTTATTTTACATTGCCAGAGATCAAATCCAGACCTGATTTATGCTAGTCAAGCTCTGTTACTGAGTATGTCCCCAGCCCAAGTCTCTTATTGTTTTGAGACATTTTAAATGAAATGTAGGGGCTAGAGTGGTGGTCAGTGGTAGAGCATTTGCTCAGCATGCACTAGGACCCAGATTCAAACCTCAGCACTATATACACAACTAAGTCAGAAAAACAAAACACAGATGAAAAAATAAAGTTGATTTTCTTTCCTACTCTTTCTTTAAAAGAAAAAAAGTTGATTAACAGGTGAATAAACATTGAGTTAGTTTAAAATCAATGTTTTTCACCTCCAAGTTATGGAAATATATAAAATACTTGCCATTTTGTAGATTGTTCAGTAGTTGAACAAATGTCACATAGTCATAGGTATTCATTACATTCTGGGAAAAGAATCACTTTTTACTAAGTTTAGGGAAATTTAAGAATACTACCCTTAATCTTTGTCATATTGACACAGAAGATGTTCCAAATTCAGTCAGGTGCCCCTTTGTCTTTGAATATTAAAATTTCAAAACCACTCTGCAGTTAGTGTTGTAACTGATGCCCAGGGAAACACTAAGAGGCACACTACCTTACACAAGGTTCAGAATACTGAAGCTGACCTTATTTGTGTTGTGTTTTATAATAGAAGATAAAGAGATTATCTTCAAACTTGAAGGAAATTCCCTTAGAAATAATGTTGCACTTTTTATTTGACATTTTCCATTAATGTGTTGGTCTCAGATCATCCTACTCATTTTTAGCAAAATAATATTCTACTTGTAAAAGTTTTAAAGAATTACAGAAAGCTTTTTAAATGATAAACTTATTCATTGAAGAAAGCTTTTGTTCTTTTTCAAATTAAAAGATTCATTTAAAGGCATTTCCTCATTATAGTTATAAATCACAATAGTCTCATTTAAGTTAATAAAATCATTTAAGAATTCTATTTAGGGGGCTGGAGCAGTGGCTCAGCTTTAAGAGTGTTTCCCTGGCATGGGCAAGGACCCCAATTTGAACCCCAGCACCACATATACAACGAAGTATTGGAGAAACAAAAGCCAGATTAAAAAAATAAATAAAATTGATTCTCTCTTTCTGCCTCTCAATTCTCTCTCCCTCTCTCTCAAAAAAAAAAAAAAAGGAAGAAAAACTATTTAGATTTATGGTGATCAGAAAAATGAATTGTAAAATAGGGAAATTGGGTTTTGATGAATTATATTTGGGGCTTCCCTTCACCCTATCTGTAGTAAATACAATGTATTTGTGAAATAGAAACAAATTTGGTGTTTTATTCTTCTTAGGTATTTTGTGGTGTCTGTTGTAATAGGAAGTGTAAACTACAGTATCTAGAAAAGGAAGCAAGAGTGTGTATAATCTGCTATGAGACTATTAATAAAGGTGAGTATTAACCTGACATGTTTGTTTTCTTCCAGTAATTGAATATATCTTAAAAACAACTGGATTGTGACAAAGATAAACTTCTTTATTTTCTTAAGGCAAGGACCTAGTGTTGAATTATCTGGCTTAGGTGGGACATCCCAAGGCTTGGTTTCTCTTCTTTTTGTTCCACTCTCACAATTAATACTACCAGTCTGGAAAGGAAGCATTCAGTTTCTGGAGTGACAGTTCATTAACTTTTAACAGGTACCAAGTCCCTAAATGCTGCGTTTCATCTGCCTATTTGTTTTTGTCATCATCATTGTCATCTTCATCATCTTAATCTAAACATTTATAAAATATCTACCAATAAATAATAACATTATTTATGAATGGCATAAGGTAAGATAAAGGTTCCCACCCTTTAGAAAATAACCTAAAATAAGGAAAGATAAGGTATTGATGTGTATGATTTTGTCAACTCATAGGATGCCACATTGTGTACACATTTTCTCATATATTTTTTCCCTTCCGTTTTAGAATGTTATGTGTGTGTACTTCCCATTGTTTCTCTGGCTCTCTAGTTAGCTTCCATTTTCAGCAATGGTCTTGGTGGTCGTCTTTGAGTTCTCACAGGTTTTGTGTGTGTATGTGTGTTATATTGTGTATTCCCCCCCCAAATACATGTTCTTTTGAGTACTTCTTGCATTTTCAAAGATATGTTGACAGTTTAATTCCCAGCAAGTATTACTTGGGCCTTTTTTGACCAGACCTTGGCACTAGCTCAGGCACTGCTTCCTGTTAGCCAGGAGAATAAATACCTGATAATAATTTGTTTTTCTCTTTTGAATGAAGATAAATTTTTTCAGCAATTCTCCAAAAAGCTCTGATGTGAGTCTGTTAGCCTGAGGTAAGCTGCTCTATTCCCTGCTGTTGACCCGTACTCTGGAAGATAGTAGTATATGAATTGTTTTATATTTTCATGTTACCACTTGTGCTTATGAAGAGGTTAGGCCAAGTGCTTACAATTGTTTTGTTTTTTCTTATACTGTTTAAGTGGCCTAGAAGACTACTGCTGGTGTTGTTAACCAAGGCCATCTGCTTGAATTCAGAAATTTTAGAGCAAGTTCCCACATAATTATCTCCCCCTACTTAAAAAAATAATAAAACAGTCATGAAAATTTGATGTAGTATTTGAATTGACAAGTTAGATTTTGGGAGTAGGAATTAAAATATTCAAACTATAAGGTCCAAGAAGGGAAAAGATGTAATCATTTAAGAAACTCAATAGGGTACTGAGATCAAACTTTGATTTATCAAAAAATATATTGTGAAATGAGATAAGTTATGGTTTATTTATTTTGATATCTTGTCATGTACAAGCATATAGTTTCTTTTGGGGGCTATTTATCATTAATTGATCTTGTAATTTGTTACAAAAAAGCATGAATATTATAGAGTTGAACATGATAGAAGTGATTATTTAAATAATGTTATCTGATGAGAAAAGAAAGATGTTTCAAGGGTTGTGAGACACATGCAATGAAGGAGAAAAGATTGAATAGAGGTTGTGGATAATGAGAAAGTTGTGTTGAGATCGTATGAGTTTTGAGGATGTGTGCATGTGAGTGCCATTAGATAGATTTGGGGCAAGTTGGAAATTACTTTAAAATCCAGAGTGTAGGATATATGAATTTCACTTGGTTAACAGAAGCCATTTCCTAAGAGTGCTATCAGAGTGCTGTCATTCAGTGTTACTTGAGGAACATTATTTTTAACAGTGTCAGCATTCATAGCGGATAGGTTTGGAGAAATGTTGAACCAGTGCTGCTCTGTTATTTTGGTTGAAAAACCTTTCAGCAATATTCAGGCACTATTCTATATTCTGGAGCTCCAGCTGAGAACAAAATAGATACCTTATTCTCATTAAGTTTATGAATGTGGACTAGATGGATCATAAACAGTGAGGTTATCAGATGGTGATAATACCTTAAAATGAAATTTAAAGTGGAATAGGCATGGATAGTAACAGATTCGTGCCAAAAGGTACTATTTTTTATAAGGTAGTCAGAATAAGGATTTATGATAATATGGCATGTAAATAGAGACTGGAAAGAAGTGAGAGAGTAAAACTATATGGGTACCTTTGGGAAGAACATTCTAGGCAAAGGGAATATGGGCTAGGGGAGTGCTTACCTAACTTGTTGAAGAACAAGGAGACCTGGGTGACTGGATCATAGTGACCAAGTTAAATTGTAGTGAGAGATAAGTTATAGCAGCTAACTGGGAAGGTAGAAGAGGTAGGGATGCAGATCATATAGGATTTTGGGAGCCATTGTAACAACTTAGGTTTTTACTACAGTTTGGAAGACATTAAAGAATTTTAAACTCAGGAGTGATAAGATAGTGATTTATGTTTTAGAGAGTCCTTCTTAACTATATTGGATATAGACCCTAGGAGTACAAGGGCAAAAACAGACACTGATATTTAAAAAGGATTATTTTCTGTAGTATATATCAATATATACCAAATATTAAAATAACTCACTGGTAGCTTATCAAAGTAGAGTGCAGCCAACTGGAGTAAGGAGTCTGTGCTAGTTACTCACTCAGACAGTATCTCTGCCAAGTGCCACTTCTTTTTCTTGATTAGCCATTTATTTCTTTCTCCTTTCAACTTAAATATTTATTATAATTTACTTTGAACTTTGAACACATCTGAGATTTTAATACTATTCTTTCCTCTTTATAGCTCAGGCATTTGAAAGGATGATGAGTCCAACTGCTTCTAATCTTAAATCTAATAATTCTGAGGAATGTGCCACCATCCAGCCTCTTCAGGAGACCCAAACATCTACTGTACCTTCACCTACAACTTTGCCAATCTCAGCACTTAAACAACCAAGTGTTGAAGGTAAAAGGAATAAAATGCTGTGTTTTAGACTAAAGATAAATTGTTAAAATAGATATTATCTCATGTAGTCAGTCTAGACAGGAAAGAGAAACCAGACTAAATAACAGGAATTTAACACAGAGAATTGGTTACACATGTATGTTGGAGCAAAAAGGGTATCAGGTGTCTCAGACTAGTAATTGCATGAAGCAGCCACCACCACTGGGGTTGAAGAATGAAAGGGGAAAGGGCAGTATTATTAAAGCTTGGAGCACGGGCATCAGGAAGAGCTTGGCTTTCAGACCTAGGAGTTAGAGGTTAGAGCACCACATGGCTCAGACTGACCTTTGGGGGAAAACCATATGGCAAATGCTAGAACCATTAAGGGACCTCTTAGAGTTGATGCTCAGATGACTGAAAGGGAGTTCCAGGGTTGATGTTAGAAGTACTAAAAGTTATTGAACATGCAGCAATAACCAGTGGTGGTGATGGTTCTATTGCTGCTGCTACAAGGATCCTGGCAGGAAGTAGAACAGAAAAGATTCCTTCTCTTCCCACCACTGGTTTCTCTCCAGTGTCTACAATTGGCAGAACCTGACCACAGACAATTAGCTAGCAAAAGAGGCAGGGAATTGCACTTTTCATACTTCAGCCTAGCATCAAAGAGTACTGTATAGAATGGTGGGGTTGGGTTTTAGAGACAATAGGTAAGTAACTGACATATCTTCTTTTCTTTAACAATCTATTTTAATTGTATAAATTACCATAACAATAACATTTTTAACTGTATATTTTTAAGCCTTTGAGTTACCTGTTTTGCTTTTGTTTTTTGTTTCCTATCAACCTGTCATTTGGAATCTTTTTATTTATATATTTATTTTTTGGTACCAGAGACTAAACCCAGGGGCACATAAGCACTTAGCCACATCTCCAGCCCTTTTTTATTTTTAATTTAGAGATGGGGTGTTGCCAAGTTGCCTCACTAAGTTGCTAAGACTGACTTTGAACTTGTGATCCTCCTGCCTTTACCTTCCAAGCCTCTGGGATTACAGGCCTACACCACCAAGCCTGTCTCATTTAGAATCTTGAGTAAAACCCATGTTTTCAGTTTTGTTTTGTTTTTTTAAGAGTGAGAGAAAGGGAAAAAATCAATTTTATTTTAATTTTATTTTTTCATCACGCCTTTGTTTCTCCGACACTTAGTTGTGTATGTGGTGCTGGGGTTTGAACCATGATCCTTGCATATGCCAGGCAAGTGCTTCAACTACTGAGCCACTGCTCCAGCCCCCTCCATGTTTATTTTTAAACATTAGTCTGGGAAACAAAGACTGGAATGTGCTAGAAAATAATTGTAAATGTCAGTTAAAGGTAAATTTGGATCTGTCTTACAATTATTTTGGATTTTAGTTTATCACTCTGCTATTTTGCCTTTATAATTACAAATGAAATAAGGATATTCAAGATATATAATTTTGTATTATAGCTCTAAAGATGAATGTATTTGTGTAAAACATTCACATATTTTTATATTAATAATCTAAATTGCTAAATTATAAAGCTATTGCAAATGCAAGAAAATTACCTTATTTAATATAGTCTACTTATATTGCAAAAATATATATGATTCAGTTTTTTTCAGTTTTGGAAGACATTGAACCTTTTGTGTTTTGATATTGTTCTAAAATCTTTTGGCATTTAGTTTCATAACCTTTTTTGCATATACTCTAACAAAAAGAACAAATGTTTATGCTGATTTCTAGTCATTTCCTCCAAATTTGATAAGAATTAATAAAGTTTAATATCCATGTTATAGGAATAAAAAATGTTATGCTTCTCTCATTCAATGAAAGTGAGAAATGACCTTTTGAATGCATAAGTGATCCTGATTCCTTTTTTTTTTTTTTATAAAGAGAGAGGAACAGTGAGAGAGACAGAGAGAAATAACTTTATTTCTTTATTTAGTTTTTCACATGGCCTTAGTTGCTCCAACACTCAGTTGTGTAAGTGGTACTGAGGTTTGAATCCGGGTCCTTGTACTTGCCAGGCAAGTGCCGAAACCGCTGAGCCACCACTCCAGCCCCTGATTCCTTTTTAAACAATCCATTTCTTTCTGTTCTTTGTATGTTTTCCTTTGCTTATCTGCCATGCTCTGGTCTCCACTGTTCATTCCTGTGCCTTAGTCTAAATATTATTCAGTCCCCGTTCCATGCTCACAAACTTAACTTCCATAATATATGCTTTAAATCTTCCCCAAGTGTCTTTAAGGCATAATCTCTCCATATACTAATTTTTAATATGTGTGAACCCCAAGGTCACATCTGGTCTAACACACTCCTTTTGTATGAATTAGATAGAAAAGGACTCTGCTTAGGATAGATGAATCACAGAAGAACACCGTTTCTCTAGGCCTTTATAGCCTTGAAAATGCAAGGCTGGCCAATGGAACTGCAAAAATCTTTTCAAAACATTTCCTGGCCATTTGGTATTACATCACTGCAACATTGCCAAACTAAAATGATTTGCTTTCCCAATTGATTCTAGGACTGTGCTCCAAAGAACAGAAGAGAGTATGGTTTGCAGATGGCATATTGCCTAATGGTGAAGTTGCAGATACAACAAAGTTATCATCTGGAAATAAAAGATGTTCTGAAGACTTTAGTCCTCTCTTACCCGATATGTCCATGGTAATGAGTCTAAATAACTTACTAAGCACAGTTTTATTTTGTGGGTATTTCCTCGTGTGATTATTAAAGTGCTTTTTTCGTTTTAAAGAGAGAGAGGGACAGATGGAGAGAGAGAAAGAGAATCAATTTTATTTTTTTCATTTGTTTCTCTGACACTTGGTTGTATATGTGGTGCTGGAGTTTGAACCCAGGTCCTCACTCATGCCAGACAAGCTATGCCACCGCCCCAGCACCCAAAGTGCTTATCTTTTGAATGCTTTGAATTTTCTAAAATAAGAAATGTACAGGTGTAACTCGTTTTATTGCACATTCTTCATTGCACTTCACAGATATTACACAATTTACAAATTGAAGGTTATGGCAGCCCCATGTGGAACAGGTCCATCAATGCCATTTTTCCAACAGCTCAGATAATCATTAGCAGTTTTTAGTAAGTTTTTTTTTTGTTTGTTTGTTTTTAAGAGAGGGGACAGTGAGAAAGAGAATTAATTTTATTTAGTTTTTCGTGTGGCTTCCATTGCTCCAACACTTAGCTCTATATGTGGTACTGGGGTTCGAACTCAGATCCTCACACATGCCAGGCAAGTACTGTAACTGCTGAGCCACCCAACCAGCCCCAATAAAGTACTTTTTAATTAAGATATATATGTTGTGTTTTTTTTAGATATAATGCTATTGCACACTTAATAGACTACAGGATAGTGTAAACATAACTTTTATATGTACTAGGAATCCAAAATTTCATGTGACTCACTTTATTCCAATGGTATGGAACTGAACCTGCAATATCTCTGAGGTATGCCTATATTTTTTGTAATGAATGTACTTAAGATTTTTCCTTTTTTCATGTTAGCCTAAGGCAGTGGTTCTCAAACATTTTAGACTCAGGACCCCTTTGTACTCTTTTTCTTTTTCTTTCTTTCTTTCTTTTTTTTTTAAAGAGCGACAGAGAAAGATAAAGAGAGAATCAGTTTTAATTTAGTTTTTCATGTGGCTTTCGTTTCTTCAAGACTTCGTTTGTATATGTGGTGGTGGAGTTTGAATTCTCGTACTAGTGCATGCCAGGCAAGTGGTGTAACTGCTGAGCCACCGCTCCAGTGCCCCCTTTGTACTCTTTTAACTTATTGAGAACCCAACCCCTGAGAGCTACAGGGGGATATGTAGGTTATACCTATTGATAATTACTGTCTTTTAAATTAAAGTTGAGAAAATTTTAAAATATTTATTCTTTATAAAATAATAAACCCATTACATTAGTAAAAGTAGTATTTTTAGGAAAATACATCTTAAAACCAAAGCAGTTTAGTAAGAAGAGTGGCATTATTTTACATTTTTGTAAATTTCTTTAATATCTGACTTAATTGACAGATTCTTCACACCTGCATTTAATATTGTGATATGTTGTTTTCATTCATTATAATGAAGAAGATCTTAGGATCTCATTGAATTCCTGAGAGATCTTGAGGACCGACCCTGAGGATCACTGGACCACATTTTGAGAATCATGGATATAGGGAAATGTAACTGAGATTTATCAGTTTAATTAACTAGTATTGATTGAGTGGTTTTCAGACATTCAGGAAAGAATATGATGGTGATATTTATGCTAGCATTTATACACATGCTAGGTTTAAATAGAAGATAGACGTATATGCCACTTGTTAGAGTTTTTGAGCTAGGTTTTACAAATAAACATGATGACCAAAGTTATGTCAATCAGTAATTCAACAAAATGGAAGTTCTCAACAGTCTAGAATATATCACTTGAGTTCATGGATCATTCTCATTTAGTATTGATTCTGGCTAGTCTATAAAGAAAGGACCTTTTTAATTGAAGCAGACCTGATGGGTAGTTTATTTTAGGTGGTTGATGCTATGGGCTATAGCTACCACTCTGCTTCCTGACCACTCCCATCTTTCCCTCATTTTCCTTCTCCCCTACCTTCCCAGGGCTTTTTTGATTGTCATAAGAAAGGGAGAACCTTGAATTGAACTAAGTTGCTCACTACGTGATATTTTGCAGCATCTTCAACCTCTTGCCTCATTTTTCCAGTATATAAGTTATTTATATTTAGCTAAGCATGCAGTAAGTCTAAGTCCTTATGTTCCTTAACTCCATATGTGCCTAAACTTAAAAGAAGTAAAGTGGTACTGTTTCTTGGGAAATTTTACTTCAGAAGAATTTGAGTCTGTTTATTCTTACTAAAAAGATACATTTGCCTATAAAGATCAATATTTCAGTTGAACAGAGAATAAGAACTGATTTGTACTTTTATTCCATATTTTACAGAATATAAACTCAGTGGATCACACCCATTCTACTCCAGTGGAAAAAACAAACAATGAGATAGGAGATACTACAAGAAATGAGATAATTCGGAGTCCTATTTCTCATGTTCCATCTGTGGAAAAACAGCCTATAAACACGGGAACTGAGGGGATACCTACTTCTGGTTCTTTCACACTAGCTGATGATGTCTTTGCAGAAATTGAAGAGCCATCTGCTCCTTCTGGTGTCATAGTTAATAGCAATTTACCTGTTGCTAGTGTTTCAGATTATAAGTTATTGTGTGGTATTGACAAGTATGTTTGCAATAAAATTAGTCTTTTACCTAACGATGAGGACAGTTTGCCTCCACTTCTGGTTACATCTGGAGAAAAGGGATCAGGTAGGATAGCAGTTACTTAAAAGTTTTAAAGATTTTTTTAAAAAAGAATTCACTGATGAATTTTGTCTGTAATGTATGAAATGCATTTTTAAAACTTAATTTTATTAAAATATGTACAAGGGCTGGTACCTTTAGTTTATAATAAGTCATATAAAAACAAATGCTAGAGAACTTGAACTTTTATGATTCATTTATCATACCTAGGTTTCTAATTTAGAATGAGTCAAAATCTAAAATGATAGGAAAACTCAGACTTCTAGCAATGTTTCTATTGTGTTAGAGTTTTGACTTTATACTCTTTTAAAAGTTTTTATTTATTTATTTATGGTAGTAGGCATTGAACCCAGAGGAGTTTTACCACTGAGCCACATCCCCAGCCCTTGAATATTTTTGAGATAGGATCTCACTAAGTTGCTTAGGGTCTTATAAAGTTGCTGAGGCTAGCCTTGAACTTGCAATCCTCCTGCCTCAGCCTCCTGAGTGGCTGGGATTACAGGCACACGCCACTGTGCTAGCTTTTGTACCTAAGGAAAGAGTGTTAGATTGGATGACAACACTGGGAATTTTAGTTTTTCTTCTGCTGCTTGTAACTTGAATGACTTGATGCATGTGATTTTATCTTTTTCGGCCTCAGTTTCCTTTGTAAAAAAAATAGAAGCCAGAGAATTTATAAGGCCGTTTTCAAGCTGGAGATTCTGTGGGAACTCCCATCTTGGAGTAGTTCCCTTGGTTAGATACTTTTTACCAAAGTGATTATGTTGCTTCCTGAAATGTGAGGTATCAGTTCTCTGCATAATAATGTAGGGTAATAAAGCTTAGGATCTTTGTTCTGTCTGTAGCAGCCATTACAAGAACTTAGTTATAGTGACAAAAATCGATGAAACTCTGTTCTTTGCATATCATGCATTTTCCTATTAATTGTCAAGTTTTGTTTTGTTACCTCTCACGATATAGGCATATGACAGCAAGTAGCATATATAATCTGGGTCTGGACTGCTTTCACAGACTTGTAAATTTTGGAAATTAGAATTGTAGTGACTGACAAACTATAAACCACTTTTGAGAAAAGTTTTAAAACTCTGAGGGTGCCAAAATCTTATAAATATGCTGTTTTATCAACATATTTGTGTATATACTATGTGTGATATAGAGGATTTATATATGTTTCAGTATTAATATCCTTACTGTATAGACAAGTAAAAATGAGTATTTAACAGTTTTACACGGGGTTGATTTTCTGGAACATGTTTGCTTTTGTTTTTAAATTTGATCAGGCTATTGGTGGATTTATACGTTTATTCTTATACATTTTTTTCTTTGTAAACATATTTAACAGGATATTTATCCTGATTAATATTATTTCTATTATTTTGTGCCTGTAGTAGAAGAACACCCATCTCATGAGCAGATCATTTTACTTCTTGAAGGCGAAGGGTTTCATCCTGTTACATTTGTCCTAAATGCTAATCTGCTTGTGAATGTCAGATTTGTATTTTGTAAGTATTGATTCATCTTATTTGCTTAATTGGTAAGCAGCATTTCTGAAGTAATTACATCTTCAAGTTAGATTTTCATTGGCAACAGTGAAAAATAAGCAGCATTGAATATTGGCTTTTCAAGCCAAATCTGACTATAAATAAATTTTGCAAATTTATATTCGGTGAGACTTGATATATGAACTTCAGATTTTTAATAGTGCCCCTCAGTCTGTCCTAGGTTAATTATGGTTATGTGCTTACAGCTTAGATATATTTTGATGGTTATTATATAATTGACTCTCTCCAATAGCTTTTAGATAAATTAAAATTTAATGAATATGCAGAAATCATGATTTAGTAGAAATAAAGATGGTTTTAAAGTAAAGTATAACCTAATTAAAAGGAAGTAAATAATCCTCTATATAAGTAATCCTTGCATTTATCAGCTCTTCATTCTCTTTGAAACTAATGTAGTTTTTAATCACTACATTTCACCTTATTAGTACATCTTTTACTTTGGTGTTATTACTTGATTCTCTAAGATAATCTTTTTTCTTTCCTTACATGAATCTTATACAATTCAATTTAAGGTTTTTATGAGGAGAATTTTGGGGAAATAAGGAATTTGAAAAGTTGTGCTTCATGCAAAATAATTTTTAGTTTCTTAGGTTAGTAGAAATTAACATTTACAGTTGTATGCTTTTATCACTCAAGATTCCTCAGACAAATACTGGTGCTTTTCAACTAATGGATTACATGGCTTGGGACAGGCAGAAATTATTATTTTATTGCTATGTTTGCCAAATGAAGATACACTTCCTAAGGACATCTTCAGACTATTCATCACCATATATAAGGATGCTCTAAAAGGTATAGTATTTTGTTTTGAACTGTTCGCAGTAGGGGATGGATAAATTAGTTAAAGGCCTATATACTTTTGACTGTGCTAACTGTATTTTGTGAAGAGGTTGCTGATTTATTAAAAACAATTATAATTTTTTTGTTTCCTTAAATTTAGCAATTTATGTGATTATTGTCTATACACAGATGTTTTCAATTTAAGAAATGAAATATATTTGTTCCCTTGATTTTTTTTAAATGTTACCCCTCTCAATTTATCTACATTATATGACTGACATGCATTAAGGAGAAAAATTTAAAGGCATCTGTGGTTGGAAGCATTGTCAAATTTTTGTTTAGGATCCCAAACTCCAGGGGTATCTTAGCTTTGTGCACAGGAAGGTTTTTTTTTTTTTTTTTTTTTTTTTTTTTTTAAAGAAAGAGGGGATAGTGTGAGAGAGAGACAGAGAGAATCAATTTTTATTTAGTTTTTCACATGGCTTTTGTTGCTCTGAGAGTTTGTTGTATACGTGGTGCTGGGGTTTGAACTCTCGTACTTGCTCATGCCAGGCAAGCGCCGCAGCCGCTGAACCACCACTCCAGCCCCTGCACAGAAAGTTTTAATAGATGCTTCTTTACGAGTAGAAATAAGAAAAAAAGTCTATATTGCCTTTTGTTTATATCAGGACATTCAAACTCTTTTTCCTCAAAACAATAATAAAACAACTTAAAATCTTTTTATTATTAATTTTATTTCCAGGAAAATACATAGAAAACTTGGACAACATTACCTTTACTGAGAGTTTTCTGAATAGCAAGGATCATGGAGGATTTCTTTTTATTACACCTACTTTTCAGAAACTTGATGATCTCCCATTACCAAGTAATCCTTTTCTCTTTGGAATTCTTATCCAGAAGTTGGAGATTCCTTGGGCAAAGGTTTTTCCTATGCGTTTAATGCTGAGATTGGGTACAGAATATAAAGGTAAGTTTTAGAATAATGTTAGATTACATATTTTGAGATATACTGAATGTTCAGTAAAAATTTCAGGGAAATCATTAAATTTTTAACAGATTGATGGAACTTCTTTTGATTTGGTATACTTTTAAATTTCAAAATAATCCTCTTCTACCACCTAGTTAGTCTAGACAGTATTGCATGTCATGAAATTGCTAGATGTTAAAAAAAATTATAATAACTTACTTTAAATTTCAAAGCAAAACACAGAAAACCTTGGTAGGATTACTTCTTTTAAAGTTTTCTTAAAAACCACATATTGTTGCCAGCTGCAGTGATGTGTGCCTGTAATCACAGCGCCTCAGGAGGCTAAGGCAAGAGGAGTGCAAGTTCAAGGCCAGGCTCAACAATTTTGCAAGGCCCTAATAAGCAACTTAGTGTGAGACCCTGTCTCAAAAAAAGTAAAAGGTCTTGGGGGTAAATCTAATATTCAGAATATATATATATATATATATATATATATATATATATATATATGTATGTATGTATGTATGTATAATTTCATTAGAAGCTTGTTTGATTGTTCAACAAATAAATTTCTGAAGAAAAATAAAAGTAAAAGGGTGGAGGGATGTGCTCAGTGGTTAAACACCCCCTGGTACTAAAAGACTGTGTTGTTGAGAGTTTGTTATGTTGCCTTCGTATTAAGAAACTATTACTCCATTTAATTTCTCTGTCATAAAGCCAAAGGATTTTTAGATTATTAGTGCTATTTATATTCAGTTGCTGGCTCTTATTGAGAATTACTTATTGGTACTTAAAAATAGTGGTTACCAGGCTGGAGTGGACGCTCAGTGATTGGAGAGCTTACCTGGCATGTGTGAGGACCCAGGTTCAAACCCCAGCACCACATGCACAAAGGCCAGATAAATAAATAAAGTTAATTCTCTTTCTTCCCTTTCTCTGTCTCTCTCTTTAAAAGGAAAAAAAAAAGTGGTTGCCCTTTTTGTAAGTTTTAAGTTCTTTATTCTTATTTTCCTCATATTTAGTTTATTACTTAAGTGATGGTGATTATATTGTGTATATGTATGTTTGTGTATTTACATGTCTACTTTTGACACAACTGGAGATTCTAAAGCTATTGAAATGGTCAGAGTTTTGTATGTAGTTACTTCTGTGATTTCAAAATTATTTCTAGTATTAAACTTTTTTGATTACCTACTGTATCTTTATCTCTTGATTTTTTTCAAGAAATATATTTATTGTATCACATCTAATGAATTTTAGGTAATTGATTCTAATATAATTTAATAGGCATTTTCTTGAAGGAAAATTAAGTATAAGAAAATTAAATTTGGGGCTGGAGCGGTTTCAGCGCTTGCCTGGCGAGCATGAGGACCTGAGTTCAAACCCCAGCACCACGTACACAACTAAGTGTTGGAGCAACAAAGGCCATGTGAAAAACTAAATAAAGTTGATTCTCTCTTTATCTATCTCACTGTCTGTCTCTCTTTAAAAAAAAAAAAAGAAAAGAAAAGAAAAAAGAAAATTTAAAGATAAGAAGTGATCATCACTATTTCAGAATGAGCAATTTAAGTGAAAAAGAGAATTCATTTAAATCCCCCTATTGGCAGATTTTATTAAATGTGATTTGGTGGTGGGGTACCTTTTATACGATTTAAGTATATAATTCTGTATCCTTGCATTAAAAAATAATAAAATAACAACGTTCAAGTTTTGTTCTGTGTAAACAAAAGATTTTTAAAACATTTCACTCTGGGCCAAGTGTTTCTTCCAATCAGCCAAAAAAAATTTTTTTTTTCTTTTAGGAGAGAGGGGGAAGAGAGAGAGAGGGAGAGAGAGCCAATTTTATTTTATTTTTTTCATCTGGCCTTTGTTTCTCCAACACTTAGCTGTGTATGTGGTGCTGGGGTTCAGATTTGGGTCCTTGTGCATGTCAGGCAAGCCCTACAAGCACTGAGCAACCACTCCATCCCCTCAGCCAAATATTTTGTTTCTGATCATAATTGAATGCTATTTTTATGAAAGATAAGGGCAGTGTACTAGCTCATCTTAAATCATTGTGGGATATATAATCTGTAAGTATGGCTAGTATTTTAGTCAGTAGCACTTACAGATAGCAAGATTGGCTTTCTCACACGGAAAGTTGGAAAATCATAGAGCAACATGAGGGACTTCTCAAAATATCACAGGGATTGGAATTGCAAAACTCTGATAGCTGTTTGGTGATAAGGGAAAATCAACAATTATAATGGGAATTAACTAGACTCAGCTGTTTTCTGTATTCTTTATATTCTGCTAGATTTTAGATAAATTAGCACTTTGAAATTAATGGTGCTTATGCCTCTTTAAATATGACTTGGATTTTGTTATAGAGGTGATTACATGTGGAAAAGCTAAGTTAAAGTTCTAAGATTAAAGACTAAAAATAACTATCCCAAATTGGTTATTTTCAAATGGGGATTATCTGCCCATTTATGTTGAGACCACTTGTATAGAATATCATGAAGTATTAGATTCAGTGGTTCCTGAGGTCCCTTTGTAACACTGACAGCGTGTAATTCTAAGTCCTAACATTTTGAGAATAGTAGTCTAAATACAGTTACCTTTGACAGTTTCTCATTCACAAAATGATAATGTAAAAAAAATTGGCATTTTCTTAATTACATCCTTTATCATTTTAATGTCAATTGCCCTGTTTAAAATTATAAAATATGTTTGTACTAGCAAGGGCTAGTGCAAACTATATCTAATAGATACACAGTAAGGGTCAGTGTCATCTCTCATTTTCCTCTAACAAATGACTGGGTGGTATTTATGCATAGCATTTGTTTGCAAAATAAGAATTGAAGTAATAAACTCAAGACTTGTCTGTTTTTAATTGGTGATAACCAGTTTTCCTTTCTTATTTGTAGCATATCCTGCTCCTCTGACAAGTATCAGAAGTCGAAAACCTCTTTTTGGAGAAATAGGACACACTATTATGAACTTACTTGTTGTGAGTAATTGAACTATTTTTTTAAGTGTTCTTATACCATTACTTTAAAAATTTATTTAGCAAATTTCACACTTTCATGATTTTAATTTGTTTAGAATAATGAAAGCTCATTTATAATAAATCATAATTAATTTAGCATAAATGGGCTCTGTTTTTCATGAGTTGCCTTTTTTTTTAAGAATATAATATCTCCTGATTTATGTGTACCTGAGTCTAATTGCCTTTTGATTAATTCTGCAGTTCTTATTTCAGGTAATGTGAGACCTTTATACAGACCTCCAAAATTGTTGAGGCTTTAAGTGTTAGTAAAGTCAGTCAGTTTTGTGATTTTGAGCAAATTATTGCCTTAGTTTTCCTTCTTTGTTTTTTTAAACAAATTGTGTGTGTGTGTGTGTGTGTGTGTGTGTGTGTGTGTGTGTGTGTGTATGATAAAGAGAAAGAGAATCAATTTTATTTAGTTTTTCATGTGGCTTTTATTGCCCTAATACTTCGTTGTATATG
Organism: Aplodontia rufa; assembly: GCA_004027875.1. NCBI lineage: Eukaryota > Metazoa > Chordata > Mammalia > Rodentia > Aplodontiidae > Aplodontia > Aplodontia rufa. Next base: position 41,348 of record PVKS010002331.1, on the reverse strand, counting down.
TGGTGCTGGGGTATGTTGAACCTGTGTCCTCATGCAAGCGCCATAACCACTGAGCCACCACTCCAGCCCCTAATTTCCTCATTTGTAATAAGAAGGGTTGTATTAGGTGATGTATGAGGTTCATTTCCATCTGTAATTTTTGTAATTTTGTGTTTGTCTGTTACCACAGAAGAGTACTTAGCGGATTCAATTTTATTTGTCAATATCTGGTGTGAAAACTGAGTTTGTTAGCTTTATGTTACTGTGATAAAATACCCATGTAATCAACCTGTAAGGAAGAAAAGTTTATTTTGGTTCACAGTTTCAGAATTGTGTCATGGTCACTTGGCCCCATTGCTTAGGGCCTGTGACAGCACAGTGCATCATGGCAGGAGTGCTTGGTGGAGGATGCCTGCTTACCATATGGTGACTAGGAAGCAAAGAGAGAAAGCAAGAAGGGGCTGGAGCCTGATATCCCCTTCAAGGACATGCCCCCAAACCCAGTTTCCTTCCAAAAAGCCACTACTGGCTGTCGATTGATACTAACACATGGGCCTTTGGGGAATGCTTATAAAAACCATGGCAAAGACCTTTTCTGTTTTGGAAAATCTATATAACTAAAAAGTAAAGATACCCCCAAATATTAAAGAATTTTTCTGAGAATAATATTCTTTATTGCAGTTATAGAGTAGCTGGAAGAATTAATTGTTTTTAAAGTTTGTATTGGCTTTCTGGATGGCATTTTGATAGACACATGTCAGAAGCCTTAAAGTAATAGATACTAAGAAAAGGATTTAATGGTAAATGATAGTAGTTTAAGTTTTATGGAATTGTGATTATTTTATATAGGACCTTCGAAATTACCAGTATGCCTTGCATAATATAGATCAGCTGTTGATTCATATGGAAATGGGGAAAAGCTGTATAAAAATACCTCGGAAAAAATATAGCGATGTGAGTATAATTGCTTCATTCAAATTTTTTGTTTGTTTGGTACCAAGGATTGAATCCAGGGGTATCTTTAAAAAAATTTTTATAAACACATGTTGTGGGGGTTTTTTCCCAGGTAATGAAAGTAATAACTTCTTCTAACGAGCATGTCATTAGTATTGGAGCTAGTTTTAGTACCGAAGCAGATTCTCACCTAGTCTGTGTACAAAATGATGGAGTTTATCAAACACAGGCCAACAGTGCCACTGGCCATCCTCGAAAAGGTGAGTTATGATTCCTAGTGCTAATTTATAAAGACACCTCAATTTATAGAATCCATTTCAAACTGGAAATATGTACATTTTACTTGTTTGCTGATTTGATGATAGACCTGTCTACTTAAAATTTCAGCTACACAAACAGCAGATTTTACTTTATTTTACTTTTTTGGTATCAGGGATTGAACCCAGGGGCGCTTTACCAATGATCTACATCCCTAGCCCCTTATTTATTCTTTCTTTTGAGACAGGGTCTCACTAAGTTGTTTTAGGGCCTTGCTAAGTTTCTGAGGCTTGCTTTGCAATCTTCCTGCCTCTGCCTCTGAGTTGCTGGGATTACAGATGTCTACCACAACACCCAGCCAAACAGCAGATTTTTAAAAATGTTTCTAATTTGTGTTTTTCTCTGTAGCTAAGATAGGTTTTAAGACTTGGAGGTTTGTATTCCTTTAATTGTCTTCTTTAGTGTATCCTGTAGGTAAGTCTTACTTTGAGTGATTTCTTTGTGGAATGAGGTGGGTTTTTTCTTTTTTCATATTTATTCAGTCTCTGTCCCAATTTCTCTTATTTGGGGAACAGGGTGGACAAGGATGAAGAATGATTTGTAAACTGTAAGTATCTGGGGACATAAAAATTATAAAGATGGTAGAGTAAGCAGCTTTCGTGAGTGACATTATACTCAGCTTTGGCTGAATGGTCTCTTTGGCTGAATGGTCTCATTGACTGCTGTGATTACCAAACCCTTGCAGTAGAGGGTGTAACTTGGAAAATGCAAGAAAGTATTTCTTAAATTAATACATTATTATAGGATGATGTATTTAAAGTAATCTGATATTCTGACTTAATAATTTTTTCCTCTGATTCTAAAGGTAATGTATACTCATTTGTAGTAAGCTTGGAAAATACATTTTAAAATGTAGTAAAAGAAACAGGCATGGTACATGTATGTATAGTCTCAGCAGCTCAGGATGCTGAGGCAGGAGGATTGCAAGTTTGAGGACAGCCTCAGAAACTTAGCAAGTTTTATTTTATTTCTCAAAATAAAAAATACAAAGGGCTGGGGATATAGATCAGTGGTAAAGCACCCCTGGGTTAAAATCAGTACCAATAAATAAATAAAAGAAAAATGTGCCAGGATAATGGCATTTTACTGTGTCCTCCTTATATTAATACATATGTTAGATGATTTTATGCTTTTGCATTGTGCTTAAAATGTTTTTTGTCATTAAAATTCATGACTTTTTAATGTTTATTGTTGAATAGGTATACATTCATGTGGTAAGACTAAAAAAGGTACAGCTATTTAAACAGTAGTGAAAAAATGTCCTTTCTTACCTTGATCACCCAGTCATCCTCTTATTCTCCCACATGCAGTCAAACCAATGTTAATCAGTTTCTTGTATACCCTTTCAGAGATATTGCTTTAATCCATTTTCAAGTAAATCCATAGTTGCGCGCACACACACAATCATCTTTTTATCCCACTTTTTTTAGATAAGTCATAGCATTTATTCCAATGTGCATCTTGCTTTTTTGTTGTTTTTAACACCTCTTGAAGATTATTCTATGTTGGTAAAGAGCTTTCACATTCCACATAGTTTTCCATTTTATATGTGCACATCATTTAACTGTCCCGTATCAATAGACGTAAATTGTTGAGTATCCTGTTATTTATGAAAGTGCTACTGTATACGTGCCATTTTGTACTATGTTGAACCTATGTATAGGGTAAATCTCTAGAAGTGGTAGTAGTGTGGCAAAGGTTACATTTATTTGTAATTTTAATAGATAATTGTCAAGTTAAGGCTCCATAGAGACTGTTTTGGAACATTCACCAGCAGTGACTGTTCATTTCCCACACCCTCACTAACACAGTGCCAAACATTTTAAATAGTAGAATAGTCCATCATTTGTTAAATATAAACATTGAATTATTTTATGCAAATTTTAATTTTAATTTTGTTCATGTATTAGATTTCAAATATAAGTGTTATGAGCGTAATATTTATTGAGTACTTAGAATGTGTATGCTCCACAATCTAAATTTAATAAGTCTTCTGTACCATAAAATGGCAGGTTAAAAAAATAATTGTTGTACTTCATTATCAGTGACAGGTGCAAGTTTTGTGGTATTCAATGGAGCTCTAAAAACATCTTCAGGATTTCTTGCTAAGTCCAGCATAGTTGAAGGTATGTGCTTCATCTTTAAGATTGTTTTGATGTAAAATTGTTTTTCCATTTTCTTTAAAAAATGTACTTTAAGGGGTTGGAGATTTAGCTCAGTGGCAGAGCGCTTGCCTAGCATGCGCAAGGCCCCGAGTTTGGTCCTCAGCCCTAAAAAAAAAAAAATGTACTTTATGCTTACAAAAAAAATAGGTAAGTTATGATGAATAGTATCACAAACTTCGGTGTAATCATCATCTAGTCCAAGAACTAGAATATGACCAGTATTGGCTCTCCTTGTGCCTTCTTCCTCCTTTCCCCAAGAATTTGCTACTAGATGAATACTTTGGTTTTGTTTTGTTTAACTCTTGATATATAATGTGCTAAAATAATATATTACCTAATTGTGTTTATTTTGAAGATTATAAGAGATATTCTTCATATAATTGTATAGAACAATTTTCATACATTACTTGTGTTTCTAAAACAGGTGTATTGTTGTCTGCAGCTACAGCTTATTCATTTTCAGTGCTGTTAAATCTTTGTGAATGTGTGACAATATATTCATTTCCTGATCATGAACTTATGGGGTAGATTTTGTTTTTTTGCTATTACAAACAGTGATATTAGTAGCATTCTTATTTGTGTATGTGGACACTGAAAACAAGTTTAAAAATTTCCATAGAATATATATCTAGGAGTGGAATTTCTTGGACAATAGATTAGTAAGTGTTCAACTTCACAAGATATTGCCAAATTGTTTTGCAGTGTGATTGTAACCACTTTACCTTACAATGAGAATATATTAGAGTTTTCATTGATCTACACATTCTACATATTGTACTTAATGTGTCAGTCTGGAAGGTATTTCTGAATATGGTCATAATTAGCATATTCCTGTCCACTAAGAGGAAGAGCATCTTCTTATGTATTCACTGGTCACTGACGCGACTCTTCTGTGTAACGCCTGTTCACAACTTTTGTTCATTTTTCTGCTTTGGTCATGTCTTTTTTCTAATAGATTTATAGTTTATATAGTTTTATATTTGTAGATTCCACCTCCACTTGTAAATGATATAAAAAAACTAAATATTATGTACATTGCAGTGTGATAATGTAGTACATGCATATGATGTGTAAGATCAAATCAGGGTAAGGAGCATTTCTTTATCCTTAAGTATTTATCATTTCTTTATGTTGGGAAACTTTAAATTCCTCTTCTTTGCAAAATATATATAAGTTGTTGTGAACTATAACTGTAACTGTAACTATAGTTACCCTTCTGTATGTAGAACTTATTCCTGCCTGTGTAACTGTATTTTTATACCTATTGTTCAACCTCTCTTCCAACCCGCTACCCACCTCCAATAATCACTATCCTCTACTTCTATGAAATAAACTGTTTTTAGCTTCCACATATGAACAAAAATAAGTGTCAAGTGACAGTTGTCTGTGCCTGACTTAGTCTCTTAATGTACTCCAGTTCCATTTGTATTGCTACAAATAACAGGATTTTATTATTTCTTTTGGCTGAATAATATTCCATTGTGTATGTATACCATATCTTTATCCATTCATCTGTTGATGAACATCTCAGTTAATTTCATATCTTGGCTGTTACTAAAGATGCTGCATCAGGTGTTCAGGTATCTCTTTAGTATACTATTTTCTTTTTTTGGAAATATATCTAGTAGTGGAATAGCTGGATCATTGGTAGTTCTATTTTTAGTTTTCTGAGGAACCTCCATACTGTTTTCCATAATGATTGTGCTGATAACTACCAGTAGTGTACCAGAGTTCCCCTTTTCCCAATCCTTATTAGTTTTGTCTTTTTGAGAAATATTTATTCAGTTCATTTGCCCATTTAGTAATTGGATTGTGTTTTACTGTCTAGATTTTTCAGTTCTTTGTGTGATTAAATGGATATTAATCCCTGTTGAATGAAGTGTTTATAAATATTTTTAAATATTTTCCCCCATTTTGTAGGTTGTTTCTTCACTCTGTTGTTTCCTGTACAGGAGCCTCTTAGTTTGATTTGATATAATACCATTTATTTTTACTTCTTTTTTTTTTAACCTGTCCTTTGGTTCTTCTCCAAAAAAAAAAAAATTACCTCTATTGAAATTTTGAGGTATTTCCCTTATGTTTTATTCTAGTAGTTTCTTTTCTTAATTTAGGTCTTTGATCAAGTTTTAGTAGATTTTTGTACATAATAAAAGATATTGGGTCTAGTTTCATTCTTTGCATATGGATATCCAGTTTTTCCAGCAACATTTATTGAAGGGACTGTCCTTTCTCCAATGTATGGTTTTGGCACCTTTGTTGAAGATCAGTTGGCTGTATGTGGACAGATTTATTTCTGGGTTCTCTATTCTGTTTCAGTGGTCTCTGTTGGATTTTATGCTGATACCATGCTGTTTGGAAATCACTTTTTGTAGTATGGATATTTTCACAGTATTGATTCTTCAATCCTTGGGACCTTGTTTGGAGGTTCTAGCAGGGTAGTGCAGCTACTCATATACCCTTAACTGCAGACCAGTCCTCCTTTACTGGAGAGGGTTGTCCTCTTCAACTGAACATGCAGCTTCTGGAGGGACACACATGTAGTACTGAGGGAGGAAGGGGCACCTGGGTCACCTGCCTATCCACCCAGATTAACCAGATTAACCCTGGTGATCAAAGGAGTGACAGATGTTATGTCCAGATTACCCTCATGTCCATTCTTTTTTTCTTTTAAAGAAATTTGGCCAAGACTTTTTTTTTTTTAAGAGAGAGGGACAGTGTGAGAGAGAGAAAGACATAATCAATTTTATTTAGTTTTTCATGTGGCTTTCATTGCTTGGAGACTTCACCTGTGTACATGGTGCTGGGGTTTGAACTCGTGTACTCACGCATGCCAGGCAAGCGTTGTAACAGCAGAGCCACCGCTCCAGCCCTTACATCCATTCTTAAATCTTTGAATATAATAGACATCTTTTCATTTTTCTGTGTCCTCTTCAGTTTCTTCAATTGGTGTTTTGTAATTCTCATTGTAGAAGTCATTCACTTCTATGATTAAATGTATTCCTGTTTTAAAAATTTTTGTTGATAATGGTATTGTGAACATGATTGCTTTGATTTCTTTCTTGACAAGCTTGTTACTGGTGTATAAAAATACTACTGATTTTTTTGTGTTGATTTTGTATTCTGCAACCTTACTAAATTTATTAATCAGTTCTAACAGTTTTTTAGTAGACTCTTGAGTTTTTTGTTTTGTTTGGTTTTTTGTATATCAAATCACCATTTGACTTCCTCCTTTTCTATTTGGATACTCTTCATTTCTTTCTCTTGACTTTAATGCTATAGCTTAAAAGTCCAATGTTATTTAAGAGTTATGGAAGTGGATATCCTTGTCTTGTTTCTGATCTTCAAGGAAATGGTTTCAGCTTTTCTCCTTTCTATATGATGTTAGTTGTAGGTTTGTTAGTTGTGACCTTTTATTGTGTTGTGTTACATTTTTTCTATACCTAATATATTGAGGAGTTTTATCACAAGGGGACGTTGAATTTTGTCAAATATTTTTCTGCATCTGTTGAGGTGATTGTGTGGTTTTGTCCTTCATTCTGTTGACATGATATATTAAGCTCTTTGATTTTTGTTACGTTGAAGTATGTTTGCAACCCTGGGATAAATCCCACTTAATTATAATGTATAATTTTTTTAACTGAAGATTTAACCCAGTGATGCTTTACCCTTGAGTCACATCTCCAATCCTTTTTATTTTTTATTTTGAGACAGGATCTTACTAAGTTGCTGAAGGCCTCAATAAGTTGTTGAGACTGGATTCAAACTTTGAATTCTCCTATCTTTACCTTATGAATCACTGGGATTACAGGCATGCACTACCATGCCTATGTATAATCTTGATGTGCTCTTCATTGGCTAATTCATCATGACCAGAAGCATAAATTCTTGTCTTCATTTGTTTAACCTTAAAAAATAATTCTTAACTTTGTGAGAAATTTTTATTTTCCTAGCAGAAAGCAAGCATTAGGATGATTAACAAATGATTTAAAACCTATGTCTTACACTGATATATTTTGATAGAAAATATGGCCTTGACATACAAATGGATATTTGGCAAAAGAAATGTGAAACGTAACTCTCATTTCTAGATGGCTTAATGGTACAAATAACCCCAGAGACAATGGACGGTTTGCGGCTAGCTCTGCGAGAGCAAAGGGACTTTAAAATTACCTGTGGAAAAGTTGATGCAGTAGATCTCAGAGAATATGTGGATATCTGCTGGGTAGATTCTGAAGAAAAGGGAAACAAAGGGTAGGAATTTTTTTGTTACTAAAATGTAATTGATTTGATGGAGAGTGATGGATAAAAACATCCTCAGTGTAATTAAATATTTTATGAATGAATATAGAATTGTGCCATTAATTTAAATCCATATGCTCCAGTTAATAAATACAGTCTGTTTTTTCAAATATGTACTTTATCAACTTCATAAGGGCTTTCTTGGGCAGGATGCTGTTAATCTTCAATTTGGGAGGGGGCATATGTTAAAACATCCACTGTGTGGAAGTGTGAGCTTGCTGCCAGTTCTGAGAAAAGGCAAAACACTTTTTTTCTGTCTCATGGTACCTATTTTTGACAAGTAAATAAGCATTTCCTTCGGGTTACTCTGAAAAAAAATTTTTTTTGGTACTATAGATTGAACCCAAGGCTCTTAATTACTACTGAGCCATATCCCCAACCCATTTTTATTTTAGTATTTTGAGACAGGATTTCACTAAATTGTGCAGGGTGTAAGTTGCTGAGGTTGGCTTTGAACTTGTGATCCTCCCGCCTCAGCCTTGCAAAGCCACTGGGATTACAGGAGTGCAGCATAAGGTCTGGCAAATTTAATGCTAAAGGATTCCAAAATAGAATTTTCAAATTCACCAGAATCTTTTCTGTTAGGAGAGTATTTAAGGCCTTTTAAACCTAGGTCTGAATTAGGCATTTGAGAAACAACATTAATTTATTGCTGGATAAGAAAAAAATGCTTTCTAATTAAGAAACTGTGGGCTAGATAAGTGGCTCAGTGGTAAAACATTTATCTGGCGTGTGGGAGGAACTGGTTTCAAGCCCCAGCACCATATACACAACTAAGTGGAGGAAAACAAAAACCAGATGAAAAAATAAATTTAAAAAAATTGACTCTTGGGCTGGAGCGGTAGGTTGGCAATTGCAGCACTTGCCTGGCATGCACGAGTAGGCAAGTTCAAACGCCAGTACCACTTACACAGCGAGGTCTCAGAGCAGTGAAGGCCACTAAATAAAAATTGTTTCTTTCTCTCTCTCTCTCTCTCCCTCCCTCTCTCTCTAAAAAAAAAAAAAATTGACTCCCCCTCATTCTTTTAGACATAAAAAATCATGAGAAATGAGCTATAGGTTTAATTATTTTATAGTAATTGACACATCTTGTTGCTACTTTAATAATTCATTTCAAAAAATGTCCTTTGATATTAATAATTCTGTTGTTCTGCTTTATTCTGCAGTGTTATCAGCTCAGTGGATGGAATATCATTACAGGGATTTCCAAGCGAAAAAATAAAACTGGAGGCAGAGTTTGAAACTGACGACAAGATTGTAAAGTGTACCGAGGTAACAGAAGGCCATCCCTTTATAGTCTGTGCTTGGATATGGTTTTTGTTTTGAATGTGGAGACAGTGTGTGTTCAGCTTCTGAATGGAAATGGTTTGTTTTGAATGTGGAGACAGTGTGTGTTCAGCTTCTGAATGGAAATGGTTTGTTTTGAATGTGGAGACAGTATGTGTTCAGCTTCTGAATGGATATGGTTTGTTTTGAATGTGGAGACAGTGTGTGTTCAGCTTCTGAATATTTAAGTGCAGGTTGTTACACTTGAAGGCACACACGTCTTTCCACCCAGCCTGGCTCTTAAACACCGATGTGGATTTCTCCTAGGCTTACTTTAGGCTGTGGTTATGATGGCACTGCTGCCAGCTAATGGTTACGTTTTGACAACATTGCCATCTTTGTACTGTAATATGTTGTTTCCATTTACTTATTTTACAGTGAAATATTTATTGACATCAATGTATAATCAGCATACACCTGTGAAAGTTACTTGTGCATGTTCCAATTTTTTTAAGAAGTAGTAATGAAAGTATGTCACTGTATATACTATAGTCATGTATGTAAAAAATGTTATTCACAGGTATAAGAATTAGTCACTGTACTTGAGTTTTTTAGGAAAAATATAGCACCCAAAAGAGAGGCATGGGATTGGGGGACAGGAGGGAGATAGGGGATGGAGGATATTGACCAAATTGTATTGCTGCATTGTGTGCATCTAGGAATATGTGACAGATCCCATCATTATGTACAACTATAATGCACTAACAAAAAAATAATTTATTTTGTATTTTTAAAATTTATCTGTAGGAATGGACCCAAAAAAAAGTAGTAATGAAACTATAAATCTACATACTCCAATCCCTTAGTCTGCTTCTTTATTCTTCCTCTTTTATCTTCCCTGGTCAGGCATTTGGTCATTCATTTTCTTTTTTTCTTTTTCCCTCGTTTTTTTATTAGTTTTACATAATGATGGGATGTGTTGCTATATATTCCCTCATGCATACAATGTAATAATATAACTTGACCAATATCACTCCCTAGCACATTCCCCTGCCTCCCTGCCTTCTACCTGTGCCCTTTCTTATGTAACACATTTTTTATGTATGTGTAAGATAGATAGAAACCAGAGAGAATACAGAAACAATAGAACATTGTTTCATTATTTGGTTTTAATTTCATGTAGTTGTCATTATAGGATGGACTCTCTAAGCTGAGTTAACAAAGCTTCATTGCTACAAGTCAACTTTAGTAGGCAGAAATAGCTGAACCACTCCCATAATCCAAAATCTTTAAGATTTTTTATTTATAATGTAACTTCAGACTGTAGATATAGAATGCTCATAACTAGTGATTTTCATTGAAGTAACATTGGAGTTTTATTGTTGAATTAAAATCAGTAATTGTTACATTTTGTTAATTAATTTTTTATTGCACTAGGGGTTAAAACCAGGGTTGCTTTACCAGTGAGCTATATCACCAGCCGTATTTCATTTTAGAGACAAATCTGGCTAACTTGCTGAGACTAGCCTTGAACTTGTGATTCTCCTGCCTCAGCCTCCCAAGTCCTTGGGATTACAGGCATGAGCCGCCATGCCCAGCTCAATTATTTGTTGCTTTTTTTTAGTGGGGAGGTGTTCCGGGTTTTGAACCCAGGGGGCCTTAACCATTGAGCTACATCCCAATCCCTTTTTGAGAGTGTCTCACTAAGTTGCTGAGGCTGATCTCAAACTTGGGATCCTCCTGCTTCAGCCTCCCAAGTCACCAGGATTATAGGAGTGCACCACTGCGGCTGTTTGTTGCATTTTTAAAAGTTACTTTTAATTTTAATCATGGCTTGTTTCCTAATTAAATACATTTCAGGTGTTTTACTTTCTAAAGGACCAGGATTTATCTATTTTATCAACGTGTTCTCAGTTTGCAAAAGAAATAGCCATGGCTTGCAGCACTGCACTCTGCCCTCACCTGAAAACACTGAAGAGTAATAAAATGAATAAAATTGGACTCAGAGTTTCCATTGATACTGACATGGTAAGGCGAGAATTTGTAATGTTATTTTGAAATAAGTGTATCATTTGTTAAAATAATGAAAAGATTTTTTTTCTCTAGCCTTTTATTTTGAGAAAAGGTAACCAAAATTTGTGGAGCATCAAATGTGTGCTACACAATTCACATGTATTAATCTCTGTAATAAAGGTCAGTGTACATCATAATAAAAGGCCAGATAGTAAATATTGTAGGCATTATAGGCTCTTTGGTTTCTTTCACAGTCCAGCTCTACATTATAGTGGGAAAGCAGCCACAGGCACTATGCAGCCAATGAGTGTAACTCTGACCCAATGAAATTTCCTTTACCCTTGGGGCCAGATTTGCCCTGCAGACCATAGTTTGCTGACCCTGTCCCATGACTATCCTGCTTGATAGGTAGGCTTTTTAATTTGCTTATTCACATGACTAAAAACTTAAAATGTCTAAAAGTATATATAAAAAGATTATCTCGGTGATTTATTTATTTATTTATTTATTTGGTACCGAGGATTGAACCCAGCAGCACTTAACCACTGAGCCACATCCCCAGCCCTTTTTCCCTAAGTTGCTTATTAGGACCTCGATAAATTGCTGGCTTTGAACTTGCAGTCCTCCTGCCTCACCTCCCAAGCTCCTGGGATTACAGCTGTGGGCCACTGCACCCGGCTCATTTTATTTTTTTTTAGCATTGCAGAGTAGTTGATTAAATATACAATAATTTGTTTAACTAGATTTTCATGGGTATTTGGTATAGGTTGATTGAACTTTAGGTTTTCAACAATATTTTGCTTGTGCATAAGTGTTAGCATAGCCATAAGAAAAATTCCTACAAATAGAATTGCTCAATCCAGGTATGTCCTCAGTAGATACTACCATATTGTCCCTAATAGAGATCATGCCAATTTATATTTCTGTCAGTGATTTTGAGAGGGCTCTTCCTTATCCAACAGAGATTTTCAAAGCAGATTCTTCATTAGAGTGGTTAATCTAAACATGGTGCATCCTTATGCTGGTGTGCTTTTGTCTAGCCAGGATGTGTTATATTCAAACTTCTTACTAGAGAAGTTCTTACATTACACTGTTAAAAGTCCCCTTTTCGAGGAATTACCTGGTAATTATTGGTTATTTGAGTAAGCATTGTTAGTTTTCTTTTGTAATCAAATGCATTAAAATGTAATTTTCACCGGTATTAAATTCTAATATCAAATATCAAATATATCTAATATCAAATATTTCAATAACAAAATGGAAATATTTCTAAAGAGATTGTTTTAAAAGCATGGTATTTTATTTAAGTAATGTTGTATTATTCATAACCTCAACTCTGCAGTTATTTATATACACATTGAGAGGAAATGTGAAGTATAAAGTAGTGACAGTATTATGATATCTTTGTAAGAAACAATTATAATTTTTGTAATTGATGGATAAAATATAAGAATAGTATTTTTAAATAAATAATGTATCAAGTATTATATTAACAATTAAGCTGAGTATTTTAGAATATTTTGTAATCTATATTCAGTTGAGCTAAAACAAGATTGCTAATTTTCTAGGGTCATCTTATCAACATTTTCTTTTTCAGGTTGAATTTCAAGCAGGATCTGAAGGTCAACTTCTTCCTCAGAATTATCTAAATGACCTTGATAGTGCTTTGATACCTGTGATCCACGGTGGGACCTCCAATTCTAGTTTACCATTAGAAATAGAATTAGTATTTTTCATTATAGAAAATCTTTTTTAGTGGAAGAATGTGCTGTTATATATATTTCAAACTGATCTATTAAAACTAACTCCAGCACTAAAGGTGAAATGCCACAAACACTAAAAGTAAATATTTGATGTTTGAAACACATAAGCTTTGCTTTTTAGGCAGGAATGATCTTCTAAAATCGTTAGCACAATATTTAAATATCTAAAAATCAAAGGAGTCCACAGTTTTTGAAGCTTTATACTTAACTCATGTACTAAAATGACAAAGATTTCTTCTACCTTCAAGAAATCGTTAGCATTTACTGTGTATTTTAAATGCTAAGCCAAAGTATCTGCACTTAGTTATACCTCTTTATGCCAAGAATGATTTTATGAAGACTCTTTTCAGATGTAACCTTATGGAAGAAATATGTTTTGTGTGTATTCCAGTTAGGATACCAGTTTCTAAAGTCTCTTAAACTTGTATTTCCATGGCATAGACCAGTTTCAAGATCTTCGATTTATGATTTTTGAATAAAACTGATAACTTATTTGTATAATTGGACTGGAGACCTCCCTCCATAATTAGATACACTCTGATTATTTGGATTAAAGTCAGAATTTTGCCTTTTTTTCTTCTCAACTTATTATATATATATACATATATATATATATATCATTTTCTTGATTAAATGGGTATTCTTAAAATGATTGTGGGTGCTTCAGGATTTTGTGCTTCTATATTTAAGTATATTGTTTTTATAGCAACTTATGATTCAGAATGCATTTTATAAATCTTTAATAATTTATAAATAGGTAATATTTTTGTATCACAGTGCATTATTTTTTCTCCTTTACTTTGAAAATATACCACTGTATTTACCACTTCTATCACTACCAACAGGCCAGATGACCCTTTAAGTAGTCATCGTGTAGCAATAAATGAAGCCTGAAATAGGTTTTTTTTTCCATGTTAATTCTTAGAAATATCTTGGCAAACCTACATATTTTCATTGACATCAGTATATTATCAATTTTAATGAACTAATTACTTTTGCATATTTTAAATTGTTTATATGGTAGTTATTTTTTATAATAGGATATTTAACACAAGTTAAATTCTATGTTTTTGCAACTATTACAGAGCTTTCCTTTTTAATGCAAACAGATTTTTTGAAAATAAGAAAGAAAAAGGGCATATATTATTCTTGTCATTTAAGTTATGTAAAATCTAATTATTTTGCTGACTTTTTATTATGTGGAATATATGTTTTTGTATCAAAAACACTCATTGTGTGTCTGAAGAAAAAGAAGCTGTATTATTAAGAAAAACATTTATGAAGCATCTCAACTTGTAGATTAAAGTGAGTCTATAACTCAGGATCTGAGATCTCAGGCTAGAAGAGCCCAAGAATTTTAATGTTTGGGCATCCAGTCCCCACTGAATCACATCTGTGGTACTAGCCAAAGACACAATTGGGAGGAGAATAACATTCTTCTGGAAATCACTATTTCATATACAGTGTAAAATGTTACAGATGTTAAATAAAATGGCAACATATAATAACTTGTGAAATTTATTGAACTGGTATAAGATAAAGACATTACATATCAAACTCCATTTATGTTTCCTTTATGTAGTGCATTTATTTTGAAGTATAGTCTACACTTATTTTGTAGTGTAATTGCAGAGTTTATAAATACTGAAGTTTCCTTAAAACAACAAAAGGGTGAAAGGTTCTTCCATGATGGGATAACTTTGTTTCCTAAAACTTCTACCTGCAATAAAAATTGGAATTATGCACCTAAAGTCTGGAGCACATTTTAAAGTATTCTTTGTAGACATATATATTTTTAATGCATTTGCTACTTATTTGGTCATGTTCTTCATGATGGTACTTGATTTTAATTCTTAAGGGTAAAGAAATGGTTCTTTGTACTCAGTCTACAATGATCTATCTTTGTTTTGTACCTTTTTTTAAAAAAAGAGAGGGACAGTGAAAGGGAGATAGAAAAACAATCAATTTTATTTGGTTTTTTCATTAGGGCTTCATTGCTGAGACACTTCCTTGCGTACGTGGTGCTAGGGTTTGAACCCATGAACTCCTGGAATTAAATAAACTTGCAACTCATCCTCGGTTTTATTTTTTTTCTTGGTGACTTAAAAAAGTTTTACGTAGAGGCTGGAGCAATGGCTCAGTGGTTACAGCAGTTGCCTTGCATGCACAAGTACACGAGTTCAAACCCCAGCACCATGTACACAACGAAGTCTCAGAACAACGAAAGCCACATGAAAAACTAAATAAAATTGTTTCTTTCTCTCTCTCTCTCTCGCTGTCCCTCTCTTTTTTTAAAGTTTTGTGTAATACGTACACAATCAAAATCAAAACAATGTTAAAACTCATCCCATCAGTCTGCATCTACCTTGTTCTTCCCATCTTCTGGTCTCAGTAGACAATCATTTTTATTTGTTCCTTGTAAAACATTCTAAGGTTTAGCTGCTGTAGCAGCAAATGCAAATAAGTACATTATTTTCTCTAATTTTTCAAGTATACAATATATCGTTATTACCGTACTCACTGTGCTGTTTAGGGGATCCCTTGAACCTATTTCTCCCGATATTTTGGCTTATGTCTCCCACAGTGCCCCCTGCCACTTAACCATCCCTTTTATCGCTGGCAGCCACCATCTAGTCTATGCTTCTGAGTTCAGCATTTTTTTAGATTCCACATATGAGATCTTGCAGTGTTTGTCTTCCTGTGCCTGATGTATTTTGCTTATTAACATAATGCCCTCCAAGTTCATACTTGTCACAAATGATAGAACTTCCTTTTTTTGAAGCTCAATTCCATCTTGTGTACACACATTTTCTTTATCTGTTCCTGTACTGATGGACACTCAGGTTGATTCCATGACTTGGTATTGTGAATAATGCTGCAGTGAACATGGGGGTACATATATATCTCTTCAACAGAGTGATTTCATTTCCTCTAGATACGTATCCAGTAGTAGAATTGCTGGATCGTGTAGCTCTATTTTTAATTTTTGAGGACTCTCCACATTGTTTTCCGTAATGACTGTACAATGTTATTTTTTTTTAGAGGGACAGTGAGAGAAAGAAAGAGAATCAGTTTTATTTAGTTTTTCATGTGGCTTTTGTTGCTCTGAAACTTCATTGTGTACGTGATGCTGAGGTTTGAACCCGAATCCTTGCACATGCAAGGCAAGCACCAGAACTGCTGAGCCACTGCTCTAGCCCTCCTGTTATTTCTTTTTCAAAATATAGCATGCTCACCAGTTTTACTATGTCAGTTACTTTGGGTTATATAGTTTATATTTAGGATCCTAAAGGTCTTATTGCTTCTGTCAGACCACTTTTACTCAGTGACTGATAAAAACAATTAAGAAAAGAAGAAACAATCTATTATTAGAATAATGGCTTATGTTTTAGTAGGAGGACTTTTTAATTTTTTTTTTGAGAGAATTTTACTTTTTCATCTGATCTTTGTTTCTCTGACACTTAATTGTGTATGTGGTGCTGGGGTTTGAACCTGGGTCCTTGCACATATCAGGCAAGCACTCCAACTGCTGAGCCACTGCTTTTGCCCCCTAATAATAAAATTTTTATTAATGAAAATACCTGAATGGCTTTTTTTTATTGGAGCTATATTTTTTTAAAAAAATTAGAGAATCAATATTTATTTTTTCACCTGGTTTTAGTTTCTCTAACACTTTTGTTATGTGATGCTGGGGTATGAACTCAGGTCTTCACTCAAGCTAGGCAAGTGCTCTACTGCTGAGCCACTACTCCAAGCCCCTTTATTTTAGCCTTGCCATCTAAACTTATCTTTTACCATTTAATTGACACATTCATATTTTTTCACATCAGATTTGTTTCAAATCTTAATATTCCATTTCTTATTTACCTTGAAATGATAAGTAATTTTAATACCTTTTAGAAACATTTTGTATATTTGTATTGATAAAATTCAGCCATGTTTTCATGCTTTTTACAGATGAGCAGGTTTAATTCAAGTGCTTTAGTAAAGGTCTTTTTTTAAAAAAATAATGTTAGTCTCCAGAACTGCCTCCATTGATTCTCACCTCCTGATTTTTAACCCTTGTGTTACCTCTCCCAGGTCATACCGTTATGTGGCTGTTAGTAGGAGAAAGCTTTAGTTCTCATCAAATAGGTCTACTCAATTGGCCACACCTGTCAACTGACTTGTGCCAGTGATTTGTCCAATAGAGAAAAGAGACATAGAAGGAGAAATAGGGGGAGGGGAAATGCACCAAAGATGGAAGCCCAAAGTCTTTTAAAATGTACTCTTCTGCCATATTCTATTGGTCCCAAAGACCAACACCAGTTGAAGATCCTCCAATCCCAGCTAAGCCTTCAAATTATAGGCCCAGTGAACAGCTTGAATATAACCAAATGGGATTTATTCAACTAAGCAAAACTCAAATTTGTGATGGTGTAAGATAATGACTGTTTCAGGCTTAAGTTTCATAATGATTTGTTATATGCAGCAACTAACATTAAATAAAAGATACCCGTATTTTTAGCAGTTCTAAAAAATTGCTAAAAATGATTAGTTGTTATTACAGAATTAGACATTTCTTTTCAACATTTATGGATTGCTTGCCACAAGTTGTATGTGATAAGTGCAGAGAATGCTAAGAGAGTAGGTTTTAGCCCTGCAGGAACAAAGATGAAATTGTGAGAAACTTTCTATTTCTGAAAATTGAATGCTAGAGTATTGAGATTAATGCTTCTGCAAGAAACAACCAAAGTGGGGCTGGAGTGGTGGTCCAGTGGTTGGAGCACTTGCCTGGCATGTGCAAGGACTCGGGTTCAAACCCCAGCACCACATACACAACTAAGTTTTGGAGAAACAAAGGACAGATAGAAAAATAAAAAATCAATTCTTTCTCTTTGTTCCTCTTTAAAAAAATCTGATTAAAATGCAAAAGTCATCATAAAACACTGAAGAGATTTTAAGACAATAAGAAATGTCCATCTAGAAGTAAAGAGATAAAGAAGTGAGTATGGGCTCCCCTTTGACAACTTTATGGAGTGAGGAGGACAGAAATCAGAGTTCAGGGCCCACATAAGGTGGAAAATCTTAAGAGTAGGCCATATCCATTAATAGGCTGAAACCCCCAAAGGTTTCACCTTTAAGATGATGATGAACCAGAAGTGTGGGAAGCTATGTAAAATAATAGCCAACTTTAAAAACCTAAATCATCCAAAGAATCTTTTTTTCTTAAGAGAGTGAGTCAATTTTATTTATATTTTCATCTAGTTTTTGTTGTTCCAAACTACACTACATCCATGTATGAATATACCAAAATCTCACTTTATATATAATTGTAATGCATTAAAATAATTATTATATAAATAGATTATATCATTTTTTATTTATTTTTCCGCCTGGCCTTTGTATCTCTGACACTTAGTTGTATATGTGGTGCTGGGGTTTGAAACTGGGTCCCTGCACATGCCAGGCTAGCACTCTTTGGCTGAGCCACTTATCCAAAGAATCTTAAATATTGAACTTGCTTAAGATATTCCTGTCCAGGGGTCAGGAAAAATAAAATGTAATTTTAATCACAATTTAAGAAATTTGTAATTACTGGTATCCTTGGTTTTAGCATTAAATTATATGCAAGAAGAAATATATTGCAAAGACTAAAAATTTGGTGTATTACACATTTTGGTAAGACTATTTCACTGACCTACAGAATGAGGGTGAGACAAAGATTAAAATTAGTGGAAGCTGAGCATCAATGTGTAATTAGAGGTAACCAGAGTCAATACAGACTGCCTTATTATTTGAGTTGGCAGAAAACTTGTCAATAACAAAAAGAGGCCACAGACAAATGTAAAAATTTTAAGTTCTGAAAAATTCTGAGTTTTATTATTAAAAAGTTAAGTTATGAGCCAGGCACAGTGGTGTATGCTTGTAATGCCAGCAATTTGGGAGTTTGAGGCAGGAGGATAAGTTCGCAGACAGTCTCAGCAACTTAGGGAGATCTTGACTGAAAATATAAAATGAAGGACCAGGGAGTAGCTCATGGATAAAAAGTGCCCCTAGATTCAATGCCCAGTACCTAACAACAAAAACAACAAAATATGTACTGAACCAAAGATAACATTCCACAGATGACCTCCTCTTATTCCAGTCTAATACATTTGTATATTTCAATAAAGTTATACTTATTGGTGGGATTCATTATACCTACTGTACATGAACATAAGATAATTTAATTGCATTTCCCTTTTCCTTCCTGCTGCTTCCCCTGATCTACTTGCTCTGTTCATCTATTATTAATTAGTGCGTTATAATTATATATAAAAGCGAGATTCATTTTGATATATTCATACATGGACATAGTGTAATTTGGAAGATTTCTTCCCCAGTACTTCTCGATACACTGTCCTCCTCCCAATCCTCTTCCTCTATTCTATTGATATCCCTTTTAAGATTTTGAAAAATTTAATGACTTAAAAACTGATGTCATTAAAACGTAGTGTTTTAAGTGCGTACATCTTTTCTGACCGACCTGAAGAACATCCAGAGAATATGAAGGCCAGAGGATAAGGAAAAATAATTACAACTCAAGACTAGAAAGTTTAAAAATATTAAAGTTTGAAGGGTGGGACCAGAACAGTAACCATTTGGGCTGTGTCAAGCAACGTATTAGTCAAATTTTACAGCTGGCAGCTTCAGTTGTGTTGGAATTGCAGCAGCCGAAAACAGTAACGCCATTTTGCTAATTGAGAGCAGTCTGAGTCCCAAGACGCCCTTGTGCGCCGGACTGGCTTCAGAAAGCAAGGCGTTTCAGGCGGTTAGGGAAGTGGTGGACAACGCGTTGCGGAGTGCTTTCTAAGTGAACCCGGGGAGGGCAGGGAGGAGGAGAGTCTTGCAAAATAGAACCCTGTGCAGCAACACTCCTTTCCATGGAATAGTGATGATGCCCCTTATAGGACGTCCTGAAGTTTAAAAGAAAACTTATCCAACTTATTTGGACACTCGTGCCCCACCACAGCAAAGCTTTCCCCGCCAAGGGCCTCCAACCTCGCGGCCACCTTTCTGCCTCCATAGGCGGTCCCGGCCCCACGGCCACTGCGCCTGCGCGCCGCTCCCCGCCCCTTCCGGCGTGACCCGGCCGGCGCGTCCCGGGGCCGCACTGCTCGCGCTTCGCGGACTCGGGTTTTCACGCCGCAGGTGACTGTCGGCGGGTGCTGACCGCTCGGCGCCTGCGCAGACGGCGGGCGTTCGTCACCATGACAGCGCCGGCTGGGAGCCCGGGTAAGCGGTGGTCCCTGCGGCTTCCGGCCCGGCGGGCTCCGGGCGAGTGCGCGACCCCGGTCCCGCGCCTTGACCTCTCCGCCTGCCGTGTCCGGTCCGGCCTCAGCCCGGAGTTGGGGCGCTCTGAGAGGCTGGCCTGGCAGCAGGGACGCTGCTCCTCGCGGCTCTCCTCACCTGGGGATCCTTGACGCGGCTCCCGCAGGCTGGGTCGGGCCCGGGCCACGCGCAGCGCACGCCCACCTTGCACTGGGAGAGAACCGCGGTTCGGGGGAGGGCGTTAAAGAGAAGCGTTCGGGGCGCGCCGGAACGGCGGGACTGTTGCCTTTGGAGGCCTTGGTTGATTGGAAGGCGGCGTGAGGCTGGCCAGCCCGCCCCTGCGGCAGATCAGATGGGGAGTGTCCCCTCGCTCCCGCGCTTCCCCTTGGGGAGTTAGCGAGGCTGGCCGCGCAGGCCGGGCGCGCAGCCGCGCGTTGTTCCACGCGGCGCAAACCCTTTGGAAGCTGGTAACTGCTGTATGCTGCTGCGCGAACCCGGGGACCCAAGGTGCTTTAAACGGCGGGCGTGCAGCGCCCCGCGGCTGCGTCTCCGTTACCGGCGCTCTTGCATTAGACCGCCTCCGCCGCACGTCCCCTTCTCGGTTTAGATCTTTCCTGAGTGTAACCGTGATACGTGATCATTTCAGGCATTTAAATATTGAAATAGGGAAAGCTTTGCAATACCAGCGCTCAGTCGCATCACTAGTAGTAATTTTTAGTGCCAACAATCCTGACCTTTAAGACAGTGGAGTTAATGTCAGTAAATATAAATTTTTTATCCTGCGTATTCTCTTAATATCCCATGTCACAAAAACTTTCTATAAACATAACTTTGAATAACTGAATTGTTTTATCGAAAATTATACTGTAGGGGCTGGAGCGGTGGCTCAGCAGTTACTGCGCTTGCCGGGCTTGCGGGAGGACGCGGGTTCAAACCCCAGCACCAACTACACAGGGGAGCAAGGAAAGCCACATGAAAAACTAAATGAAATGGATTCTCTCTCACTGCCCCTCTTTCTTTAGAAAAAAAGTTATACTGTACTTAAGCGGTTTCCTTTATAAAAAAAAATTAGAACTCATGCTATGAAAATCTTTTCATCATTCTTACTTAATTTTGATTTTTTTAAACCTTAAATAAGATTTTTGTAACAAGAATTACTGAATTAATAAAGGATTGAACATTTTTTAAGGCATGCGTTAAACCTCATTGAAACGTTTTATTCAGAAAGTTCAATTCTAGGACTAAACTCACACTCAAAAAAACTGACCTCATTATTAGACTATGAAAAGAAATTCTGAATTAATGCAAGACTTGAAAAATCTTCAAATCAAATGAGTGCTCAGGTGAAATTTTCCAGATTCTGGCCCATGCCATTTAAAAATAATAATTTTAATCTCATTTCCAGTTATTATTTTAACTAATCATTAACTAGTTTCATTTTGTGAATGATTTTCTTCCCTTAACGTTAAAAAAGTAGTACATTCTCAATGCAAAAGAGTTCAAAAGGCACAAAAGGATTTTTAGTGAAAGAGCCCTCAAAGAGTCAGTTCCTCTCCACACAGGCTTATTACCATTACCATTTCTTATATATCCTTTGAGAGAGATTCTGTGTACATGCCATATAATAATATATATATGTTAATATGTGTAACATATATAGTCTTCCACTTTTTTAACAAATTAATTTTTATAGCACTAATTTTAGCAGCTTAGAATAATGTAAGTTTATTTTATAGTTCTAAAAGTCATTAAAATAATATAATTCAGTGGTTTGCAGTGTAGTCACAGACTTGTATAACCATCACCAAAATTTTAGAATATTTTTACCACCTAAAATGAATTGAACCCCTCACCCCTTTAATCCTCAAACCACACTGCAAATGTACTTTGTCTCCACAAATTTACCTATTCTGGAAATTTCTTATAAATGGAATTATACAGTAATGTGACCTTTTGTGTCTGACTTTTTTCATTTAGCATAACATTTTCAAGTTTCATTCATATTGTAGTGTATATCAGTTCTTCATTCCTTTTCAGGGTCAAATCATATTCCATTGTGTATATTGCATTATTTTAATCATTTATTAATGGACATTTAGATTGGTTCTGTCATATGACTATTATGAATTGTTTTAGTTGATTTTGTGCTGCTATATAACAATACTATAGACTTGGTAATTTATAATGAATACAAATTTATTGGCTCACAGTTTTGGAGGCTAGGAAGACCCAGATGGAGGGCCTAAAGGGCTTTCTTACAGTGTCATAGCATGGCCGAAGGAGCATAGCTGAAGGATGGGTGGGGGGAGTGCAAAATACAGCGAGCCAATTCCCACGATAAGAGCATTAACCCATTTGTGAGAGTGGTGCCTCCATGACCCAAACACCTCCTATTAGGCCTCAGCTCCCAATACCACCGCATTGGGGTTGAAGTTTCCAATACATGAACTTCGGGAGACACTTTAAAACCATAGTATGAATAATGTGATTTGCAAATATATGCATTCAAGTTTTTGTGTAGCTATACAGAAAATTATTTTTAATGGTGAATCTGGTAGGCACTTTTGGAAATTAGAAGTAATTTTTTTAAAGAGGGACAGTGAGAGAAAGAGAAAGAAATCAGTTTTATTTAGTTTTTCATGTGGCTTTTGTTGCTCCGACACTTCATTGTATGTGTGGTGCTGGGTTTCAAACCTGTGTCCTCGTGCGTGCCAGGCAAGCACCATAACCGCAGAGCCACCACTCCAGCCCAGAAGTAATCTTAATGATTATCTACTCCAGGGGTCAGTAACCTTTTTTAAAAAATTTATCACCTCATACACTTATCATTTTTGGTAAGAACATTTAAAATCTTAGAGATTTTGGACTACTTAGCACATAATTATTAACTATGAGTTTGATTTATTTAGATTCCACATATAAGATCAAGTGGTTTTTGTCTTTCTGTACCTGGCTTATTCATCTAGCAGAATACCACTAGATTCATCCGTGTTATTCCAAATGACAGAATTTCACATTCTTCTTTTCAGACAGATCATATACCTCATTTTCTTTATTCATCTGTTGATGACACCTACTTTGTTTCTGTATCTTAGCAGTAGCATACTTTTTCTGTAAAGAGACAGATGATGAATCTGGGGCTTAGAAAACTATAAATTTCTATTTTAGCTACTCAGCTCTGCTATGGTGGTGTGAAAAGAGACACAAATTGCCAGGAGAGGGAAGTTGGAATAAATAGGTGGATCACATGGTGGTTACATGTCATTATATGTTTGCAAAACCATACAAGGTATAGCACCACGAGTGTATTCTAATGTCACCTACGCACTTTAGTTAATAATAGTACAGCAGTTTTGGGTCATCACACTAATGCTGTGCGTTAAAAATAGGAGAATTTGGGGTGAGGATAGGGGGCAATTGAGAACTCTTATCTTTTGCTGAATTTTTTTCTATAAGTCAAAACTGCTCAAAAAATGTGAATCTTAAGAAAATTGCAACTAATTTTGCCTTTCTCTTGGCCTTATTGTCAGAGTAACAGCCTGCTTAAGGTATTAATATGAATACCCTAGATCATAGATAATTGGAGGCCTAAATTCTAAAGATATATGTACAGCAGTCCCTATCTTAGGGTGGTTTGACTTACAATTTTTTTTACTTTATTGTGGTGTGGAAACATACCTGTGCAACCATTCTGCTTTCCACTCTCAGTACATAGTATTATAAACTACATGATGAACAAAGCTAGGCTAACCTTGGATGCTCAGTATGTTAGGTGTATTCAGTGCAATTTGATTTATGATATTTCCAATTTACAATGGATTTGTTGGCACATAACCCCATCAAAGTCAAGGAGTGTCTATACACAGTTGTGGCTAAGTATAGTACAGCAGTTTAACCATTAAAAGGGCAAGGAGAGGCTGGAGCAGTGACTCAGTGATATCACGTTTGCCTGGCATGCACGATGACCCGGATTCAAACCCCAGTACCGCATACACAACTAAGTGTCAGAGCAACAAAAATCAGATGAAAAACTAAAGTTGATTTTAACTTTCTCTCTCTCCTCCCTCTTTTTTATTTTTATTTTTTAAAAAACTTTCAAAAAAAAAGGGTAAGGAGACGTTTAACTTCAAATGTTTTTAAATTTTTTTTCTTTTTTAGAGAGAGGGGGAGAAATTTATTTTTTCATCTGGTTTTTGTTTTTCCTCCACTTAGTTGTATATGTGGTGCTAGGGATTGAACTAGGGTCTTCATGCATGCCAGGCAAGTGCTGTACCACTGAGCCACCTCTCCAGCCCAAATGTTTTTAAATTCTTTTTTTTTTTTTTTTTTTAAGAAAGAAGGACAGTGTGTGTGGGGGGGGGAGGGGGTGAGAGATAGAGAGAGGCAGAGAGAATCAATTTTTATTTATTTATTTATTTCCACATGGCTTTCATTGATCTGACACTTAGTTGTGTACATGGGTGCTGGGGTTTGAACCCGTGTATTCGCGCATGCCGG
This sequence comes from Aplodontia rufa, assembly GCA_004027875.1. Classification (NCBI taxonomy): domain Eukaryota; kingdom Metazoa; phylum Chordata; class Mammalia; order Rodentia; family Aplodontiidae; genus Aplodontia; species Aplodontia rufa. The sequence goes on along the minus strand of PVKS010002331.1, from coordinate 16,801 downwards.
GCAAGCACTGTAACCGGTGAGTCACCGCTCCAGCCCCTGTTTTTAAATTCTTGAATCATAGTTTTTGATGATAAATTTTTATTGGTGCATTATAAGTATACATAATAGTGGGAGTTGTTATTTGTTTATACATGCATACAATAGAACAATGTAATTTGGTCAATTTTGTTCCCCATTATGAATTTGTAAGTTGCCTTTATAAAAATTTAAAATGCAGTGTGTTTACTTGAAGGGGGCCATGAAAGCACCTTATTATGAATCATTAACAACTGGGTTGTTTCCATGAAATAACCATTTCTGAAAGTCATTTGCTGTATCTTAAAATCTTTATTTGTAACAGCCACACCAGTCATGTATCCTATCCTGAATATATGGTGTGATTGGTTTGTTTTCCTATTGTTAGGTATTTGTTATAGCTAATAACTAATAGGGTTTCTATAATACCTCACTTAAATATTCAAAAGCCAATGGCCATGCCTTGCCATCCAAGTCTGAAAGGTGTCTGTGTGTGCTAAATAGGACCAGGTGTGTTGGCGGGAAACTGCTTGGGGACAGTGGATTCTCCAGCTAACCCTCCCTTCTTTATTCTGTAACCCAGCATCTGGGGGGTCGCTGGGTCCCACGCATGTTAGTTAGAAATTTCCTATATTTGCTCCTCTGTTCACTTTCCTCCATGTTTGTTTTATTTGTAGTTTCTGATACCTTTTTAAAGTTCTTAACTGTTGTTAGCTGTAGTTTACAATAACAGAGGACAGAAGCTTATACATAGGGAATTTGCAGACACTCGGTAGGCACTTAAATGTTTAAGTGGATGAACAATAATTAGAGATGTTAAGATTATGGAGAACTTTTTTTTTTCTGTATGTGGGGTTGGAGATCATACTCAGAGCCTTGCAAATTTTGTTTCCTTCTTTTGCTTCTGAAAAAATTGCTACATTAGAATATGGCATAGTATGGGGCTGGTCTGGATATGAGTATTTTTGGTATGATTTACTTTAATCCCAGTTAACTCCCATTTTTATAAATATTTAAGAAAAATCTGGTATGCTAAAAGTAGTTGTTAGATATGAAAATTATTTATATTTGTATGTATTACATAAACATGATCACTAAATCAAGAGTTAATCACTCACGAGCTTCTGAGAATCGTAATCTGAAGGGGAATATGCAGCAAAATGTACGACTTGAATTTTATTTACTTTTTTGTTTGTTTGCTACAAACAAAACCCAGGGTTGCTTAACTACTGAGCCACATCCCTAGCCTTTTTCATTCTTTTGAGACAGGGTCTCACCAGGTTGCTTAAGGCCTAAGTTGTTGAGGCTGGCCTCAAACTTGGTGTCCCTCCTGCCTCAGCCTCCTGAGTCTTGGGGATTACAGCCCTATGCCACTGCACCTGGCCTGTGATTTGAATTTTAAATTATTAATAGAGAATAGGACTTCAGGTGAAGAAAACAAATTGTATAAAATTTAGAAGTATTAACTAAAACTTAGGCTTTACATAAATTTTACTTATATTTATAGGGCCACAATTGTTAGAGGACATCATGAAATATCCTGCTCTTAACTGTGTGCTTCTTACTAGTTTTATTTTGTTCCTACATTTTTTATGCTTCTGATGGTCAGATCATCCTATGTATCTACTAATCATTATACTGTATAATATATATGCATTTTTTTTAAAGAGAGGGGTCAGAGAGAGAAAGAGAAACAATTTTTATTTAGTTTTTCATGCAGCTTTCATTGCTCCAAGACTTCGTTGTGTACATGGTGCTGGGGTTTGAACTCGTGTACTGGTGCATGCTGGGCAAACGCTGTAACCCCAGAGCCACCGCTCCAGCCTTATATACATATGTTGTTTTTACAGTCTTGTATTTTCCTCAGTCTAATTACTTTGTTATTCTCCCTGAATATGTCTTCTGTTCATTTTTATTAAAAACTTTTTATCCCATAGCCCAGCCATCCCTCTTCTGGGCATATACCCAAATAAAATAAAATCACTATTTCTTAAAGATATCTCTGTGAACATTTTCACAGTTGTGGAAATAACCTAGATGTCCAAAGGCAGATGAATGGGTCTAGAGGCACATGCGCAGTTACATGAGCACACACATACACCTGTGTATGCACATACATATACTCAATGGAATACTATGCAGCCCTAAAAAATGAGATTCGCCTTTAGATACAACATGAATCAGCCTGAGGGACATTATTGTGCTAAGTGAAATATGCCATCAGAAAAATTTTGCATGACTTCATTTATATGTGGAATCTAAAATTTAGAAATTGAAGTATACAGAAAGAACAAAACTGTGGTTACCCAAGGGAGGAAAGGTGAGATGTAGGTCAGAGGGTACAAAGTGGCAAATAGGTTAGATGAACAAATCTAGAGACCTTATGTACAACATGAGGATACAGATAATAAAATTGTAGTGCATATGTAGTTTATGCTCAATGAGTAGATTTTAGCTGTTCTTGCCACAGAAATCTTAAAAATGGGTAACTGGGTCAGAAGCGTCCTCATAAGTTAATTTGCCTCCTTATATGAAGCATCAATCTTTTTACTATCAATGTGTAACTCGTAGCATTATATTACCAATCTCAAATATACATAAAAGCATTTTAAATTTTAGCTCATTAAGTATTCTTTTTCATGGAAATACCATTATTTTAGGATCTTGGAGTGAAAATATACTGGAATATTTTCTGAGAAATAATCGGATTACAGTAGAGGATGGTGCAGAGATCATCTGGTATCACGCAGCCAATCACAAGGTGCAGATGAACGAGGCACTGAAAAGTAAGTCAGGAGTTTCCGATGTTTACTTAAGACAGTAGATAAATTCACTACTTTTTTTGATATCTAGTCAGATGTTTTTAATTTGCTAGATTAGGGCTAATCTATTAAATTCGCTGGACAAGGGAGTGCTTTCTTCTGCTTCCACCTGCACAGTGAGAAGCATTGTCATCATAATTGGTGGCAGGGTCCTGAAGCCTCCTCCCCAGCCTCAGTCATGTAGGTATATGAGACTTCATTCTTCTGTGGTCTTAATAAAGGGTCTTGTTGGTTGTCCTTTTGGTTTTATATTGACACTGACCCCATATTTTAATAGGGTACTGTTTTTTATTTATTTTATTTTTATTTATTTTTATTTTTTAAAGAGGGGGGGGGAAAGAGAAGAGAAATCAACTTTTTTAGTTTTCCACCTGGCCTTTGTTTCTTTGACACTTAATTGTGTATGTGGTGCTGGGGTTCAAACTGGATTCTCACGCATGCCAGGCAAGCACTTTAACTGCTGAGCTACCACTCTAGCCCAAGGGTACTGTTTTTTTGTTTGTTTGTTTGTTTTTAAAGAAAGAGGGACAGAGAGAGAGAGAGAGAGAATTAATTTTAGTTTTTCATGTGGCCTTTGTTGCTCCGAGACTTTGTTTCGTATGTGGTGCTGGGGTTTGAACTTGCATACTTGCATATGCCAGGCAATCAGTGTAACTGCTGAGCCACCACTCCAGCCCTGGGTACTGTTTTTTGAATGTTTGTCCCCTTTAGAACTCATGTTGAAATTTAATTGCCGATGTAAAGGTTTTTGGGAGGTGGGACCTTTAAGAGGTGATTAAGTCATGAGGTCCAAGAAAGTTTTACTGCCATATAAAACAGATTATCTATTCTTAAAGCCTCAAATAAGAATTTCTACACTGTTCTTCCAAGTTCCATGAAGAGTCTCTCCCTGCCTTTTTTTTCCTTCCCCAGGACCCAAAGCCAATGGCTCGCGTTTCAGGGTTTTGTTATGGTAGCACTCTACCTCTGGATATTTATCTCTGCCTCCCTTTTGCTGTAAAATAGACTGCTCAGAATTTGGCGACTCTAAATGACATGCTTGCTGTTTCTCAGGTTTTGTTGGTCACTTCTGTTCTCTGGTGTAGGCTAGGCGCATTTATGTAGCTTCATTCAGCTGGGAGCTCAGCAAGGCCTGGGACTTCTGATATGACCTTCCTTACATGTCACAGACCTCAGTGCTGCCAGGTAGGACATCTCCGTTCTCCTTGCGGCCTCCCAGCCTTTTGAACTTCTTTACATGGCGGCTGGATTGGAAGAGGATAAAAGCAGAAGCGGACAGGCATTCTAGAACAGTTTTATTTCTACTGCCTTCTGTTGGCCAGAGCAAGTCACAGGACTAGCTCAGGTCCAGAGGGGAACGAGATGGGCAGAGAGGTACACATATATGGGAGGAATTGCTGGCAGCCCCTTTCAGAGTTAGTCCACCACATTCACACAAGTGACCAGTGACGCTTGTCACCTCTTCAAAAGATGTGTGCTTTTAAATGATAGCTACACTTTAATTCAAATAAATGAATTTTTAATGTAGACTTTTAAACATGAGCAACGAATATTCATAGTTTGTAATTTTGGGATTGAGAGTATTATCTGTTCTTGAAATTTTGAACTAATGTTAATTAAGCCTCCCTTTATATATTCACTTTGCTAGGTAGTGGGAAAAATTAATAAGTGTGACTACAGTTTAAGAGCTCTATGAGCTAGGGAGAGTCATTTAACTTCTTGGTATGTTTGCTCATCTGTAACAAATAAGGACTGAGTACAGTACCTGGCATGTGGTAGTTACTGAGTATTAGTTTTTTCTCCTTCGTTTTATCTTCTTCAAGAGGGACATGGTATTTCCTGCAGTTCTGCAGTTAATGTTAACATTAGCTTAAGTTCTTTTATTTGAACAGGTGCTGCTCACATGATAGAGGCTGATGTCCTTCTTCCAAGTAATGGATCAGAGCATGCACAACCAATCATGGCCCATCCTCCTGAAACAAGCAGTGATAATACTCTACAGGAGTGGCTCAGTGCGGTTATGAAGAGCAATAAAGGCATCAAGCTGGATTTCAAGAGGTATTTGTACAAACTGCTGCTGGTTATCAGAGAGTAACATATCTATGCCTATCTATTGTTCTACCTTATCCAAAATGAAAATGGAATTATAGACTCTAGTAAGTTTCAGGAGCAGACCCAAGATCTACTGAGTTGTTTGCTATAATTGCTTCTTTGAGGCTAAAGCTACTTTTTATGAAGAGATTTATCATGAGTGACCACTGTGGTAACAGAATGGTAAATTTAAAGTTCTTTTGTTAAAAAGTAGTTTGGAAAGGTGAGGTTGGGAGATTTTGATGCATAATCACTTTGATTAATGTTATTACATTTGTAAAGGAAATTATTTGGAATTATTTAGTAACCAAAGTGTCCCTTAAAAATAGTATTTTGGAGACATTGATATTGAAGAACAAGATTAATTGTCATTTTTCTTCCCTATGCCCATCATAGGAAATTTTGCTTCCATAGTATTTTGGCAGTGCAAAGATTGTAGAGAAAGGGACTGGAGCAGTGGTTAAGTGGTTGGAGCGTTTGCCTGGCATGCGCAAGGACCCATTGCCACATACGTAACTAAGTGTTTGAGAAACAAAGGCCAGATGAAAAAAATAAATAAAATTGATTCTCTGTCTCCTTCCTCCTCCTTTCCCCCCTTCCTCCTTCCCCTCTTCCTCTTCCCCCTCCCCTTCTTTCTCCTCTTCCTCCTCTCTCTGACACTCCCTGTTTCTTTAAAAAAGTTATAGTTAAAGCCAGGAATATACTGTGACACCAGAAAAGCTCACCATAAGCCCTGAAAGCTGCTGCTATTGAAATCCAGGATTGACAGTAAACCTGCCTCATCTTGGTAATATTTTAAAATTGAGCTACCTCCTGCCTCAAAAAAATCAGGATTTGAAAATCTTGTAGGATTATCAAAATGACTAACTACTTTTTATACGGTTAACTAGTAAGCCTCATTCTGTTGGTAAATGAATAAATATACAGAATCTTGACATATACAGGGTTTTAATTGGCAAGGACTTGTGAGTTCAAGAGCTATCTTAAACTCATAAGGGTTTTTTGAATGATGGCTGGATCAGCTGTGTTTTATAGGCAAAGAGACTTAGTCTCAGGGAGATTACATATTTATCCAAGGATGACAGCTAAGCTCTTGCTGGCTGAAGTGGCCCCAGATCCTAGGCATTCTCTGTACTGTGATAAGACGTTTTGTCTTTAATGCATGGCAATTTAAAGTTTTAGATCTCCTTTGCTTTTCATGTGCCCAGTTCTCTGTATGTCTACTATTGCCCCTACGGTTTATTCCCTGTGATCTATTCTTTGGCTCCTCATATATTAGCCTATTTATTCTTTTTTTTTTTAAAGAGAAGGACAGTGAGAGAGAGAAAGAGAGAAGTAGTTTTATTTTAGTTTTTCATCTGGTTTTCATTCCTCTGACACTCCATTGTGTACGTGGTGCTGGGGTTCAAACTCATGTACTCACGCATGCCATGCAAGCACTGCAACTGCTGAGCCACCACTCCAGCTCCCCAAACCTATTTATTCTATTCTTTTTTTTTTTCCCCCTCAGGGCTGAGGACTGAACTCAGGGCCTTGCGCATGCTAGGCAAGTGCTCTGCCACTGAGCTAAATCCCCAATCCCCCTATTTATTCTTTAATGCTAGCAGTTACCACAAAAGAGGTGGACCAGAAAAAACAAAAATTTTGCAGGGATTTTTTTCCCATAACATTTGAAGGGGGGCATGAATATAAATTAACAACGATAAGAACACTTACTATCTGTCAGACACTGTTCTAAGAGCGTTGCATGTGTTTTCCATTTAATCCTCATAACAGTACTAAGAGCTAGATCATTGCTGTTTTCCCCATTTTTCAGATGAGGCAATGGAAGATGAGGCAGAGGGGATAAGTAGCTTGCCAGAGGTCACATAGCTGGTAACAGAGAGCTGTCACCTTGGCTGGAGAGTGCACACCCTTAACCAAACTGATGCTCTACCTCTGTGGGAGGAGCTGAATCATGTTTTAGTCAAAGTTTAATAGTTCTTATTTTGTGCTTCTAACTTACATTGTTTGGCATATAAATAATAAGTAATATATGGTTTTAAATTTCTATTTGGAATTTCAGCCAATTCGAGTTCTTAAAAAAGACTTATTTTCCCTTAAAATGTAATTTTAAGTGATTTATTACAAGTATGGTTTTTGTCATCTTCAATTTCTATATGAAATTCAAAGGAAAGTAGGATATTCAGAACCATGCTTTTTTTTTTTTTTTTAAAGAGAGAGGGACAGAGAGAGAGAGAAGGAGAGAATCAATTTTTATTTTTAGTTTTTCATGTGCCTTTTGTTGCTGGGAGACTTGGTTGTGTACGTGGTGCTGGGGTTTGAACTTGTGAACTCACATATGCCAGGCAAGCACTGTAACCGCTGAGCCACCACTCCAGCCCAAGAACCATGCTATTGTGATTATTTTAGCTTTGTAGTATTATTGTGTGTGTGTGATTTGCTGGGGATTAAACCCAGGGCCTCATATATGCCAGGCAAGCACTCCACTACTGAGCTACATCCCAGCCCAGCTTAGTAATAGGTTTTTTTGTTTGTTTGAGTGCAACGGTAGGATTAACTCAAGCCTGCCCAGAAGCAGAACTCTCACAGAGCAAGAGGGGACCAATAAGGGTTGTTTTGATCCAATTTTGAAACTGGATCTGGTGGTGCCTCCAGCTTTGTTGCTCAGCATTACTGTAGCTGTTCTGGGTCTTCTGAGTTTCTATGTGAATTTTAGATTTGTGGCTTTCATATGGCACTGATCTAGTGCAAGACAGGAAGAATTTAAAGCAGAAAAATGACAGCATCTAAATTAGAGTTTAAAAGGTCTATCATTAGTGCTTTTTTTTTTTTTAAGAGAGAGGGACAGTGAGAGAGAGAATCAATTTCATTTAGTTTTTCATGTGGCATTTATTGCTCTGATACTTTGTTATGTATGTGGTGCTGGGGTTTGAACCTGCGTCCTTATGCATGCTAGGCAAGCACTGTAACCGCTGAGCCACTGCTCCAGCCACACTAAGGCTTCTTAACCCACTAAAATCTAGGGTCTCCTTTTCAGGGGCAGAGAAGTGAGTCTCTTTCACTCAGCTGCTATGTGGAGAAGAGTGAGAGACTAGAAGCTAAATGCTAGAGTGTGATGTCTCTGGTTTATTTTTTTTAATATTTAATGAAAATATTAATTGTTCTTCTTATGGTAGGAGGCAAAAGAAGAGTAGAGAAAAGAAAGAAGCACAGATGGAAGTGGCCTCTCCAAGGACGAGGTGGAAATATGAGGAGTGTGGCTGAATGTTCTCCCCTCCAGCAACCATCCTCACCCTTCCATCATAGTGTTCACTGCAAGCTAACTTTCTTGGAAATGAGCATTTGTAAAGGTTTAGAAGAATTAATCTTCTTAAAGGTTCAGAAGATAGAAGTAGAGGTTTTCCAGTAGGTTATGTGTACCATGTTAAAATGGAAAAATGATGTAGGCTGATTAAAACCTTAATGTTTTTAAAATGCGTAGGTGTCAAGTAGAATAGACGGAGGGAGTATAAAAAAAAAAGAAGCAGCTTTTCAATTTAAACTAACTCAGATATCCTTGTCACTAGTTTTCAGAATAGGTTCTTAGAGTAAAAGAGAAAAAATGTGGAACTTATAAAAGCTTTAAAAAAATAGGTTTTGTTTTGTTTATTTTGCTTTCCAGTAATTTTTTAGAAACCTCTTTATGTCTCAGAACTCACCCAAGAATATATGGGGGAGACAAAAAGGCTTTTTTTCTTCTCTAGGTCTTTAAGCTGGTACTAGAGATACAGTACCTGGGCACACTTGGTATTTTGTGAATGATATGCAGATTATGAGTACATTTTATTTGTTGTCTTATTTGTACACTCTCTGATGAGTGAGTATTTGTGACTATTTCCCACTTAGTGATAACTAATGTGGAGAACTCTATTTGGTCCGTAAGACATGGCAATATTCATATGCTTATAGAACCTTTACGTCCCTTTCATGTATAAGAAGTATAAATCAACATTTTGAGATAGTTTAGCTTTCTCTTCTGTTTGTATGACTTTTGATTTTATTTAATTCAGGCTTTATTATATTATATTTTTATTATGAATTTGAGAAGGTTAAAACCACTAGTCTAAAAGCATTTCTTTTTACTCTAGAAATATGTCTCATTGACACCAAACTGTGTTTTCAGTCTGGCAGCTGTGGAGCCATCCATGATGCTCTTGGAAAATGCGAAGAAGCATCTGAAGTGTCCTATATGGATTAATGCTGATATTCTTCCTGGTCCAAATGGAAGTAGCAAAGTAGTAGATGCAAAACCATTTATAGACACTGTGACATCCTTCTTTTCAGATGTGACATTTTCCCTGGGTTGGACAACAGGATGGCATCCTGAGAAAGTCAATGAAGGTGATAACACTAATAATGTATTTATTGTTGGTCAAATTAAAATATCCTTCAATTATGATAATATCTTTAATATAAATTTTTTAAAAATTATCCCATAAAATCTAAGAGCCTAATGAAGAGAAAGAGCTAACCAAACAGGTATGTGTATGACCCTTCTGTTACTTTAGATAGACACTGTGTTCATTGGTGGCATCTTATCACAAAGCTTCCATGGGAAATATTTATTTGCAAGATCTAGAATAACCAAAGTTGCCTTTTTACATTCTTTGAACAAGTCCTGAGTTGATCTCTTTCAACTTATTAAATATTCTAAACATCCCCAACAATCCTTGGAGCAAACTCCATATGTCACATGTAAAAAGCTTTTCAAATGATATGAGGCCGGCAGTGGGAGTGTGGTTGAGGAGCACAAGCTCTGCTCTCTAGACATTGGACAGGGCCCTCACTGTGCTCTCTCTGGCTGACAGGTGAGTGGGAAGCCAGGAGATACTCTAGGCTCGATCCCTTCTTTCCATTCATGTCTTTCTATAGTTGTACCTCACATTCTGCTTCTTCCTGATTGAAACTTAGTACACCATTAGGTTTATCTATTTCTTCAACAATCCCTAGGTAGTGATTTTCAGGTAATCAGCCAGTAAGCAATCAAATTCTCTGGAATCTGTCCACGTGGTAAATGTAAAATCAACTAAAAAATATTAGAGCCTGTTGAGATGTTAGCTTTTGTTCTGTGGGTTTCAGGGCATTCAGTTTTTATTCACATGGATTTTTTCTGTTTCACCATGCTGAGGATGGAACCCACGATCTTGCTCATGTTAGGCAAGTGGTCTATCACTGAGTTATGACAAGTTTTACATCTAGCATGAGGTTAGGGTAAATGGTGTCTAGTGAGTAGTGACATTTAGCTTATGACTGTAATAACCAGTAATTGATAAAACTGAGAGAAAAAAATCACATACTTTTTTACCCTAACTCCACCTTAATTTTCTAATAATTTTTATTGGTTTCATTAAAGTATATAACATAATTATAAATGTTTGAAGAAGATAAACTAGAAACTATCTAGTACCCGCTTACTGGTTCTAAACTTCGTTTCACCAACTATTTGGTCTAACTTGGGTCTTATCCTCAGGCTGAGCTGAGTTCCATCATATCTGGGTCTTGGATGTCTCCAGGCCCTTTCCCTCCACATCTCTTGCTGTTGCCAACTTGGACTTTTTCCTCCCTTACTTCTTAATGCTGCAGTGTTGAAAAAGAGAGGTCATAGGTTTATAGTCACAGAGGCATGGCTTCTGTTAGCAGTCCCTCCTTCTAATGATAAAAGCATTATTTTTCTAAAGTTTAAAGAAAACAGAACATTTCTCTTCTGTTATCAGGAATTTAGCTGTCAATCAACATATTGACTTAGGATTTCCGTATTGTATTTACTTTATAACTTTTTACAACCTACTTTAAAAAAAGAGAGAGAGAGAGAGACAGAATCAGTTTTATTTAGTTTTTCATGGCTGTCATTGCTCAGACACTTCATTGTGCGCGTGGTGCTGGGGTTCAAACCCACATGCTCTCGCATGCAAGGCAACCACTGTAACCGCTGAGCTACTGCTCCAGCCCTACAACCTGCTTTTGATAGAGTTGAGGGTGATTTTAAAAAATATTTTTCTGTTGCTGTTTATAAACAGGCAAGTATGTTTTCCACAAGATCTTTTCATGATCAATTTTATCACTATTTCTACTTTAGTTAATATGTACAAATAATTTGGAGTTGCCAAAAAGAAAATGGATTTGAAGTTAATTATCACTTAAATAGCTAGTAAATACCCAGCACCTTTTTTTGGGGGAAAGAAAATACAAATAGAAAAATCTCAGTTTATAGAGAATATTAATGATACAACTAACGGAAGAGAATTAGAACCATAAAAGTAATCAAAGATAGCATGAATTTGCTTTTTTTGCACTTGAGAGATTAGTAAAGCCTTCTTGGGTTTTTGTTTTGTTTTTTTGTTTGTTTGTTTGTTTTGTTTTTTTTGGTGCTGGGGATTGAATCCAGAGCCTTTATACGCTAAGCTTATGCTCTTATCACTGAGCTGTACCCCCAGCCCCAGTAAAATCTTCTTAATGTTTTAATTTTTTTGTTGAAGAAAAATTTGTATTCATGGCATAATTTCATTCATCATTTTCCACTCAAAATAGTTTCTTAGACTGGGGATGTAGCTCAGTAAGTAGTAGAGCATTTGCCTGTCATATACAAGGCCCTGAGTTCAATTCCCACCATTGCAGGGGAATTTTTTCCCCGCATTAGCTGTTTAGTTCACTCTAAGTCCAATGGAAATTATTGTGAATTATCTGAGTTTACCTGTAGATTATCTATGATTTTACCTATTCATAGGTCATTTAGTTTTTTTATTTAATTGATTCACAAGATTCCAATCAGAAAACTTAAATTTCTTTTCCTTTCAGGGTACAGTTGGTCAATGGTGGAGCAGATGGAATATATATGCAGTGGACTAAATCAGCCTGTGACATTCCCTGTCAGAGCAGCATTAGTCAGGCAGTCTTGTTCTCAGTTACTTTGGCTATTAAAGAAATCAAACAGGTATGTATTAGTTTAACAACATACGGTGTGCATGAGAGTGTATGTATGTGAGAGACGGAGAGAAAGGGCATGAGAACCGCCTGCGGAAGGGCAGTGCGAGAGAGGAAGAATGAAAACAGCAGCTAAGTGCACACACTTCCGCACCAGGCCGAGCTCCTTGACAAGTATTCACCTACTTAACATCCTGCGCTTCACTCCTGTTCTACAGAAGAGTTTAATAAATGTTGTCATCTCTTTATTATGTTATGCATTCATAAAATGTTATGAGTAGGGGCTGGAGCAGTGGCTCAGCGGTTGCGGTGCTTGCCCAGCATGCACAAGTACACGGATTCAAAGCCTAGCACCCACGTACGCAACTAAGTGTCAGAGCAATGAAAGCCATGTGAAAAACTCAATAAAAATTAATTCTCTATGTCTGTCTCTCTCACTGTCCTCCTCTCTTAAAAAAAAAATGTTATGAGTAGATTATCTTTGAAGTCGTAATTTCAGAAATCTTTTTCATGTAAAAATCTTTATCTCAATGTTTAATAAGAATTAGTTGAACCACCTAGTAACTATTAAAGTATATTATAAAGTTACAGAAATTTAAACAGTTTGGGTACTATGTTTTTAATACACCAGTCAGTAGAAAGTCTAGAAATAAACTCAAATTTATCTTCTGTAGGAAAAAGCTGGCATTGCAAATCATTGCAGCAAAAGTTTAATAATGGATGTTAGGTTGGCAATTTAACTGTGTAGGAGAAACAGTACTGAAGCTTCCTTTAGTCCCTCTTCTAAAATTAATTCCTATAGAATTAAAGACTTGAACATAAAACAATAAATGCATAAAGAAAAAATATGGGATGGCATTTAAATATAGTTTCAGAATGGAGAAAATCTTTCACCTATTTTAGTACTAAAGCATAGAACCCAGAAACTATAAAGGAATTTTTTTTATTTTAATAAGAAATTTATTTGTTGAACAATCAAACTTGCTTCTAACGAAACAATATAATATATATATAAATTCTGAAAATTAGATTTACCCCCAAGAGCCCCCCCCCCAATTACCCACCCTTATCCCTCCTCCTGCCCTTCCCAATACATCTCTATGAATACCTTAGGTTTTTGTCACTACACCTTTTCAGGATTTAAAAAATGAGAGTGGACTTCCTTTCTCAATGGCCAGAGTCTAGCTCCAGCCTCCATAGATGAGTGAAAACATTAGACCCTTGGTTCTCTGGGTTATAGTGATTTCACTCAGCATAATTCCTTCCATAGCCATCCATTTATCTTCAAAGGTTGCGATATCCTTGTTTCTAATTGCTCAGTAGAACTCCATGGTATATATGTACCACAGTTTTTGGACCATTCATCCAGTGAGGGGCATCTGAGTTGTTTCCATAATTTAGCTTTTGTGAATTGAGCTGTTATGAACATACATTTCACTGTGTCACTGTAATGTGCTGATTCTAAATCCCCTGGAAAAATACCCAGGAGAGGAATAGCAGGATCATATGGTGGGCTCATCCCTAGTTTTTTGAGGATTCTCCACACTGCTTTCCAGAGGGGCTGAACCAGTCCGCAGTTCCACCAACAGTGTGCTAGTGTACCTATCTCTCCACAGCCCCCCCAGCATCTATTAATGTTTATTTCCTTCATTTTTGCCAATCTGACTGGAGTGAGGTGAAATCTTAATGTAGTTTTGATTTGCATTTCTTTGATTACTAGTGATTTAGAGCACTTTCTCATGTATTCATTGGCTTGATCAATGTCCTCTGTTGAGAAGTTTCTATTTAGCTCTTTGGCCCATTTATTGATTGAGTTGTTTGTGTTTTTGAAGTAGAGATTTTTGAGGATTTTGTAGATTCTGGATATGAGGCCCCTGTCAGAGGAATCATAGCCCATGATTCTTCCCCAATTCTGTAGGAAACCTCTTGACTGTTTTGATTATTTCCTTGGCAGTGCAAAAGCTTTTTAAAAAGCTTTATGGCATCCCATTCACTGATTTTTTACTTTACTTCCTTCACTTTAGGAGACATGTTGAGAAAGTCTTTGTCTACTCCCAAATGCTGAAGTGTTGTCTAATTTGTCTTCCATCAGTTACAAGGTAGTTTGTTTAATTCCTAGCTCCTTGATCCATTTTGATTTTATTCTCGTGAAAGAAGAAAGATATGGGTCTAATTTCAACTTTCTGCAAGTGGCTGTCCAGTTTGTCCAGCACCATTTGTTGAAGAGGCTGTCTTTCCTCCATGTAATATTTTGTCCCCCTTTGTCAAAAATCAGATGCTTAAAGATTTGTGGCTTTGTTTCAGGGTCTTCTGTTCCATTCCATTGGTCTTCTTTCCTATCTTGATACCAGTACCATGCTGTCTTTGTTACTACGGCTCTATGGTATAGTTTTAGATCTGGTATGGCAAATCTGCCTGTTAGTTTTTCTTCCTTAGTAATGTTTTGGCAATTCTTATTGTTCCAAATGAATTTGAGAATTGCTTTTTCTATATCTGAAAAGAATGACATTGGTATCTTGATAGGGATTGCATTAAATCTTTATTGAGCTTTTGGTAAAATGGCCATTTTTATTATATTAATTCTGCATGGAATATCTTTCCATCTTCTTAGGTCATCTTGGATTTCATTCTTCAGTGTCTAATAATTTTTATTGTAGAGATCTTTGATTTCCCTTGTAAGGTTAATTCCCAAGTATTTTATTCTTTTCGAAAATACTGTGAATGGGACTGATTTCTTGATTTTATAAAGGAAATTTTGATACCTTTGAGACCATAAAAAATGGGAAGATTCTGGTAAAAATATCCTTTTTATATATGTTAGAGAGATGTAAAGAATTCTAACACATAATTTTTACAGATCATCCAGAGAAAGATTCAGGTTAATAATTCATCAGGTTGGAGAGAGTAGCAGAAGCTGACACATACATTATTGGCAGACGTGTAAACTTGCCAGTAATTTCCTTAAGAGAAATTTGCCATATAGCCATGAATTTCATCAGTGACAGCTTATCTTACTAGTAGAAGTTCATATAAGCATATAGACATAGGTACTAGGATATTCTTTACGCATTGTGATTGTGAAAAAAGACTTGAGACATTCTGAATTTCTATTAGAAACTGGTTGGAAAAAATTATGGTACACCATACAATGGAGTATTATATACCCATTATGGATAATGCAGTAGACCCTATGTTTTAATATGGATTATCCTCTAAGATAATATTGTTAAGTGAATAAGTAAAAGTACCAAAAGAATAGGTATAGTTTCATTCCATTTGCATGGGAACACTGGATGTATAAAAATATTTATAGATGAGTTTAGAATCACTTGAATCAGTGGCTGGTAGCATTATGCTTAAAGAAAAACATTAGCTGGTACCTGAGCTAACCTAGTTAGGTTCTTAGTTTCAAACAACTGAAACAAATTCTGGCTAACTTAAGTAGGAAAGAGATTTACTGAACTGTAGAGAGACAGCCATCTTGCAGTATCCCGTGATGCTATTAGACCTTCTCTTGTTGCAAAAGCATCATTTATTTATTAACTCTGCCTCTACTTTTGTTTTCAGTAGTGTTGGAGAACTGCACTGAAATCAAATAGTATACTGCATTAATTTTTAATGATGATTATTGAAATTAAAGCATTCAATTAAAATTTTTTTCTCTTAGAAAACTCTAGAATCCTTGAGAATATATCCTTGTGCCCCCATATGAAAAATATTAACAATGTAGATGAACAGTATTTTCCTGAAGTCATAGTACTCAAATAATTATACACACAAGCACATAAGACTATTTGTGAGAAAATTCAGCCAAGACAGAATTCCATTTCTTTCTTTTTCTTTTTTTTTTTTAAAGATAAAGAGGGAGAGAGTGAGACAGAGAAAAGAGAGAATCAACTTTATTTTTTCATCTAGCCTTTGTTTCTCTGATACTTAGCTGTGTATGTGGTGCTGGGGTTTGAGCCCAGGTCCTCGTGCATACCAGGCAAGCGCTCCAGGCGTTGAGCCACCACTCCAGTCCCCTGAATTCCATTTCTTTACATTTAAAATTATCTTTTAATGATATGTCACAATGATTTTCAAATGATCAGGTTCAATCTGATGGAACTTACAACTCACAGATGCATCTTATAACCTGAGATCTCAATCAAAACTTTTAAAACATAATCCACATAGACCTTGTAAAAGCTGAGTTAACAGTATTCTGTGGACATGGTGAAAATAATCAACTGCTAATTAGATGCTCCTGGGCTGTTCAATGTGGCAATTCTAAGAAATTTAAGATTTTTTTCCTATTAACTAGAAATTATACATTTCTTAAATATTTAGTGTTAAATCTTTCCAACTGTAAAGTATTGGTTTATGCAGAAATAATTCATTTTTCCTATAGTTTTTCACGTGTTAATAAGTAGGTCATAACAAAAAGCTATTTAAATGACCTAGACAATTCTCTATAGCAAAGGTAAAAGTGATTTTTTTTAAAGAGAGGGGGACAGTGAGATAGAAAGAGAGAATCAATTTTATTTAGTTTTTCATGTGGCTTTTGGTGCTCGGCAACTTCATTGTGTGCTTGGTGCTGGGGTTTGAACTCAAGTACTCCTGCATGTCAGGCAAGCGCCATAACTGCTGAGCTACTACTACAGCCCCAAAAGTGATTTTTAAAAGCAGGCTTTTTTTCCCATAACAAAGTATCACTCAAAATAAGTTGTTTATTTGGGAGTAGGCAAAGACTTTCTCAACAGGTCTCCAAAAGTGAAGGAAGTAAAGTCAAAAATCAGTGAATGGGATGCCATAAAGCTAAAAAGCTTTTGTACTGCCAAGGAAACAATCAAAAGAGTCAAGAGGTTTCCTACAGAAATGGAGAGTATCATGGACT
Source organism: Aplodontia rufa (assembly GCA_004027875.1). NCBI lineage: Eukaryota > Metazoa > Chordata > Mammalia > Rodentia > Aplodontiidae > Aplodontia > Aplodontia rufa. The sequence goes on along the minus strand of PVKS010002331.1, from coordinate 34 downwards.
ATGATTCCTCAGACAAGGGTCTCATATCCAGAAT